>CAKAOJ020001214.1:25000-27279 GCA_916701645.2 Sebastolobus alascanus
ACACACACACACACACACACACACACACACACACACACACACACACACACACACACACACACACACACACAGACACAGACACACACAGACACACACACACACACACACACACACACACACACACACACACACACACACACACACACACACAGACACACACACACACACACACACACACACACACACACACACACACATACACAGACACACACACACACACACACACACACACACACACACACACACAGACACAGACACAGACACACACACACACACACACACACACACACACACACACACAGACACACACACACACAGACACACACACACACACACACACACACACACACCGCTGGAGGATCCACCATGAGCATGTTAGCATGTTAGCATGTTAGCATGTTAGCATGTTAGCATGTTAGCATGTTAGCAGGTTGGTCAGATCCAGCATGCACCTTGTTGGTCTGCAACATCTCGGGTGTGTTTGATTTGGGTCACAGAGCGTGCTGGCAGGGTGGAGCATTAAATCAGTGACAGTATGGTTCCTCACTAAATAACTATAACTAAAGAACTAATATGGGTTTGACACCATTTACCATGATGTGTGACACAATGCACTTTTACTATAAAGGTTTTTATCAGACTAAAAACATGTTCTTAACTGAAACTGCAGACAAACTGAGTTGAGGTGCTTTTACCTCCACTACTGATATTTATTGATCAGTGCTATCGACACAATTCTTCACAAAAAAAAGCATCAATATGAGAATAATCTTCTGACACACAACCCAAACACACTGTGGTCAACCTGAACTTCAGTAGCAGGCAGAAAAAACAACTAAAGTTAGTAGAAAATCTACTAGAACAGTGTTAAAAACATTAAAAACACAGGTGAGGTTTTTAAAAAGTGAAATGAAGGAGGGACATACAGTAAACGCCTCGGTTAGTGAGGGACACGAGACAAACTACCACCAGGAAAATCACTCATTTCTGTTGTTTTTTACTAAAAAAGTAGAATTCAGAGAAGTCCGACACACCTGACCATGATGTATGAGACATTATAAAGTTTGTGATGGGCTTAAAAAGCTGGTTTAAAACATGCAGACAGACTGAGTAGAGGTGCTTTAACCTCCACTACATCCCTGGTTAGCAGGATGAGGGCGCCCTCTTGTGTTGTGCATCAGGTTTCACATTTCTCTTGTTATTAACCTGCTGTGATGTTCACTGCAGGAGACGTGTCAAAACTTCACTGAGCCTTTTGGCAGCTTCAAACAACATCAGTAAAGAGACATTTAAATCTATGTAATAGCACACTATGTCAGTTTGTTCACAGGAGTCACACCCCGTAACACTGATGCTGCATTCAGGTCACACGGGAAAGATGGGAGAGAGGAGTTTCCACTTTACAAATATTATTATAACATCAGCTCTCACGTTCTAAATAGTATAAAGGAATGTGAAATTTGAGGCTTTAAGTTAAATTTTCTCTGATGTCTTGAATTCAGATTAAACAACATTGAAATATTTGTAACCAAATGTAGAGAATCAAACACAATATCTGTTGTCTCATGTGTGTCAGGACTCAACAAAACCTCCTCACACATAAACTTGACCAATTAATTTTAACAGTTTTTAAGTCTGTGTAATAAATCCTGTTTATTGACTAAGTGCACAAAGAAAATAAAGAGAAAAGAAGCAGCAGTTGATAGAAACTCTGTTGATTTCTCTGTGACAAACTGTTTGATTTGAAAGGACAGAGACTGACTGACTCTAAACATGAACACTGGACTTTGTGGTGTTTCAGGAGGAAAAACTGTCTCAGTTATTCTCTCATATTAGTTTCACATTTTCTCCATTCAGCTTTGTATGATACCCTGGAATGAAGACAGGAAGAAAATACTTTGTTCATATATGGTTAATTGATTATATAAACCTTCAGTTTGTTCACACATCCCATCAGTAAAGTCTGTTAAATGACTCTTTTTCAATGATCTCATGTTCAGATTCACTTCATCAACACAATCAGTTTGTTTGAGCAGAAACTCAGCGATGTGAACGAGAATAATGAAGGATCTCCTTATTGATTATGATCATGATAATTACAGGTTTATAAAGCTCATAGGTCTGCCAAACAAATAAATGTCAATACAAAGCATAAAGAAAGAACTAAATATCTTTTAGAGCACAGAGAAGTTTACATACTCATGCAGAGAATTATCAGTTCAGGTGAACAAACATCATCATGAGCAGTGAAACAGACACAGGAAGGAGGCCCCGGCCCC
>CAKAOJ020001215.1:0-65559 GCA_916701645.2 Sebastolobus alascanus
AAATGTTTTTTCTTTTGGGAATAGGCTGTGACACATAGTAGAATATTCTGATAGATTCTGTGTGTCAGCTTATTTGATTTGACAGAGATTTGACCCCCTAACTAACCCCCTAACTAACTCTCTCTATCCCTGATCTCCTAAAACTAACCCCCTAACTAACTCCCCCCATCCCTGAACTCCTGAATATCGCCTGGAGCCTACATATGGAAAGCCGTTTGAGCATTTATTCTATATCCTTGATATCAGACTGTCAGTGTCCTCCACTAGTTCGTTCTTTGTCAGCACTAGTTGGACATTTGATCGCACTAGTTGGCCGTTTTGTCTTACTAGTTGACTAAAAACTCTTACTAGTCGCTGTTTTTCGGCAGCTAGTGGCACTTTTGTCCAACTACTTCCACCAGAAGCCTTACTAGTGAGACTGTGCACCACACTAGTAGGACCAAAGTCCCAACTAGTCGGCTTTTTGACGCACTAGTGGACTTCTGGACCGAACTAGTAACGCTGAGAGTCTTACTAGTTAACTAGTAAGCTGCAAAATGTCTGACTAGTTAACTAGTAAAGCACATATTCACTGCACAAATGTGGAATAATTAAAATAAGGTGAGAGGGGACTCGGCAATCTTAAACAGCAATTTATATAATTATTAACTTTGTTTATGGTAGAGGAAGGTGGTATGCAAACCAACCATTTTCTTTGTACGTCTGGGCGTTATGACATGTTTAATGAAATTAGCCTACTATTGTTGTTATTCATTTATTGATATTTCTTAATTGTTTTATTGGCATATTTTAGGAAGACGAGGGAGACCTGCCCTTGACATTACAAGAGAGCAAATTGAGCTGCTCCTCACTCAATGCTTCACAGTGAGAGCCATGGCAAGGATCCTGGGCTGTTCCTCCTCATACCTGCATAAAAAAATGAAGTCTTTTCAGATTTCAGCGAGAAACAGATTCAGTCCCATTAGTGATGCTGACCTAGAAGAGCACGTCAGAAGACTCCACAGCAGTTTCCAAGATCAGGCTCAGAGGTAAGCATACTACAACATATTCCCTTGTAGGTTTTATGTATATCTTTTTTATACAAAATGTGTTTTATCTTGTCTTGAATTATGAACTGCTTTCAGATGATGAGGGCGTACCTGCATGCTGACGGGATTGTAGTACAAAGAAGAAGAGTTCGAGAGACTCTGAACCGCATTGATCCAGCTGCTGCAGCCCAGAGATGGAGCCAGACTGTGGCCAGGAGAACATATTATGTGCCATTTCCTAATAGTTTGTGGCACATAGATGGCCATATGCGTCTCATTCGGTAATCACTCATTTTATGTACTGGTGGGAGTGTTATGGAGCCATATTGAATGGGTAGTGCAGACTCAATTTCTCTGTGCATGTTAAAAAAAAGTTTAAAGTTTTTTTCAGAATATGACAGCAATGACCTCTCCCGAACCCAGCCTCCTCGCTTCGTCTGTCATTATCTTATTCTTCCACCTTTCAAATCTCAATTAAATTCTTATCCAAAATATTTATATTAGTTATGAATCCATTGGTACAAATGTATAGATAATCTGAAGGGTTTACATGTAATGAAGTAATCCATTATTCTATATCATTTTAAATGTTTTACAGGTGGGGGTTTGTGACGCATGCGGGTATTGATGGGAACTCCAGGCTGATAACTTCATCAATTGCGGCACAGATAACAGAGCTCTGACAGTGTTGACTCATTTTGTTGGAGCCACCTGTCTGTATGGATTACCCTCCAGAGTCCGATCTGACCACGGTGGAGAGAACACTCTGGTTGCTCTTTTAATGAACCTTCTGCAGGGAGACGGACATGCAAGGCACATAACAGGCCAGTCTGTGCACAACCAACGTATTGAACGTCTTTGGAGAGATGTTTTCCAGCAGGTTGTGCACTACTTCTACATGCTTTTCTATTCGTTTGAAGATGAACAAATATTGAACCCTGAAGATGACACTCAAAAAATGGCACTGCAAGTAGTTTATAAGCCAGAAATCCAAGCACGACTATTCTGTTCTCAGTGTGTGTGTCTGTACACAAATCAACAGATAGCTAACATGCTTCCAGAGAAAGTCAGAGGCTGGAGTAAAGTTGAATGCTCTTTTCTGTTGTCGTCATTCTGGTGAAAGGATTTTTGTAAAAAAGCGAAGTTTCCCAGGCTCAAACAGGGGAGGAAAGGATAAAGTAGCCGGAGCTGCAAGCTAACCGTAACAACTGACGCATTTCCTGTTTAGAATGTCTGAACTATGACCCGGCTGAGTCACGTGACTAAAACAACCAATGAAAACAATTGCCGGCGGTAAACGAGAGAATAATGGATGACCACTAGAGGGAGACAATTACCGCAAAATAGATGCAAAGTTCTTAGAGAACATGACACTCCCCGTCTGGTATTGATTAAGTACCACTATCAGAATAACTATAACATGTCTGAACAACAGGGGAATTAAGTTGAGTCCGTTTCGTCGGCACTCTTGAGGAGAACTGTCTCAGAGACAGGCCTCAGGAAAGTCTTTGCTGACCCAGATCTTGTGACCTTGAGTTCGATCTTCCTGACCTTTCCATCTTGGTCAGGGAATGTCTTTGTGACCACAGCCATGGGCCACTCGTTCCGCTTCACCTGATTATCCTTAAGCAGGACAAGGTCACCTTTTTTGATATTAGGCCGTACGTCCTGCCACTTGCTACGCTTTGAAGTGTAGGAAGGTACTCGCGTCTCCATCTGTTCCAAAAGGTGTTTGCAAGATGCTGCACCTGTCTCCACTGCTGGCGGTGGAGGTCTTTGCCGTCAAAGGCTCCCGGAGGCGGAGGTGAAGTACACACCTTCTGTGTCAAGAGTGAAGCAGGGGTCAAGAGAAAGGGTGACTCTGGGTCTGAAGAGATCGGTGCGAGTGGCCTGGCATTAATGATTGCCGTGACCTCTGCCATTAAGGTGGACAACACCTCATGGGTGAGGCGTGAAGGACTGGTTTGCTTGAGCATGGAGTTGAGTATGCGTCTGGAGATGCCAATCATTCGCTCCCAAGCTCCTCCCATGTGGGAGGAATGAGGAGGATTGAAGATCCAAGAGCAGCCTTCTTCACCCAAGTACCTCCTGACATTAGGCTCTTTTGGATCAGTGAGAAGTATTTGCAACTCCTTGCAGGCACCTGTAAAGTTGGTTCCGCAGTCAGAACGAATTTGCTTAGCAGGTCCTCGTAGAGCAAAGAATCGCCGCAATGCATTGATGAACTTGACGTGTCCATGGCCTCGACAAGTTCTATGTGGACGGCACGCGTGCTCATGCAGGTAAAGAGTACAGCCCATCTTTTGCTGTTGGCCTGACCCCCACGGGTTCGTCTCGTGGTGACAGCCCAAGGACCGAACACGTCGAGTCCCACATAGGTGAAGGGTGGCTCTGTGTTCAGGCGATCGGAGGGTAGATCTGCCATCTTTTGTTCAGTAGTCCTCCCGCGAAGTTTGTTACATACAACACATTTGTGGAGGATACTATTGATGCATTTCTTGGCCCCAACGATCCAGAATCCTGCTGTGCGTACAGACCCTTCTGTGAAGACACGACCTTGGTGCTTGACCTTCTCATGGTAATGCCTAACGAGCAGTGTTGCGATGTGGCTGCGGCCCTGGGATGACGAGAGGGAACTTTTCTCTTGTGCTGAGTGTTGCGTGGTTGAGCCTACCTCCTATTCTGAGAAGGCCATCTTCACCCACACAGGGGTTCAGCTTTCTCAGAGGACTGTCTTTTGAGATGTCCTTTCCAGCAGCCAAGCAGGTGAACTCTTTGCTGTAGGTCTCTTTTTGCACACATTTAATGACAAGATTTTTTGCTTTTGACAGTTCTTCTGCTGTGTGCGGATTTTTGCATTGATGCCAACCGCTACAGATCTCATGCTTGGCTTTAGGTGCGCTTCTTTGGACTGAATGATGTGCATCAGGGATGTTAGAGCCCTCATCAGAGACTTCCAGGAAGAGAACCGCCCGAAGCGATGAGATCCCAGATTAGATGCAGGAACAGAGAGAGTAGTGACATGAGAACGCACCTCAGTGTCGGAATCTGGGTCGATGAGTTTGTATGACTTCTTTTCTGAAGTGGGCACTCCCTCAGGTAGGGACAGAAACGGGGGTCCTGTGAGCCATGTCGTGTTGGCTAACTCGGCTGCAGGTACAGATCGAGTGGCATGATCTGCTGGATTCTGAGTGGTGCAGACGTAGTGCCACTGCTCAGGTTGGGTGAACTTTCTTATACGCTGTACTCTGTTGCAGACCATACACATAAAACCGTCTGGTCTGGTTATATATGTATCCCAAGACGACCTTGCTGTCTGTGTAGAACTGCAATGTGTCTCCGTTGATGTCCAACTCACTCTCCACCAGCTCCTGCCACTTCCACTGCCAATATAGCGGCGCCTAGCTCCAACGTTGGGATAGTGTGGGCAGCTGGAGGCGCCAGTTTCGCCTTTCCTAAGACGAATCCTACATGACACTCTCCATCACTGTCTATCACCTTGAGGTAAGCTACAGCAGCGATGGCCTTCACTGAGGCATCTTAGAAGATGTGGAGCTCTTTCCTTTGAGCAGTAGAAAGGGTGGTAGGGATGTAAGCTCTTGGTATCTCGAACTCACTCAGGTCTTGTAAGGAGTCTTTCCCACATCCTCCATTCAGCTTCCTTTTCATCCGGAAGAGGACTATCCCAGTCGAAGGCCTCACGGCTGATGAGTTCACGCAGCAGGAACTTCCCTTGAATGGTGATCGGCGCGACAAGTCCAAGAGGATCGAACAAACTGTTCACCGTGGCTAGAACACCTCTACGGGTGAAAGGCTTCTCTGTAGCTGCCACTCTGAAGGTGAAGATGTCATGTTTGAGATCCCAGCTGAGCCCTAAGCTGCGTTGGATGAGGGCTGAGTTGTCATCGAAGTCCAGGTTCTGCAGACCCTTCGCATGGTCTTCTGGCGGGAAGGCTTCCAAGACGTCACAGTGGTTCGATGCTATTTTATGGAGCCGTAAGTTGGAAGCAGCAAGCATCCCCTGTGCTCTTTTCAGCAGGTTGATAGCTTCAGCAGCTGATGGGAGTGACTTGAGGCCGTCATCAACGTAGAAGTCGCGGTCTACAAAGTGTTTGGCATCCATGCCATATTCACTCGCTCCATGTTGTGCTGCACGATGAAGACCATAGATGGCTACTGCCGGTGACGGACTATTGCCGAATACATGGACTTTCATTCTGTATTCAACAATCTCCTTGCCTGGTTTGTTGTCTTTGAACCATAGGAACCGCAGGAAGTCTCGATTGTCTTCTCTGACTGTGAAGCTGTGAAACATCTGCTCGATGTCTGCTATAACAGCCACTGTTTCCCTTCGGAAGCGCAGCAAGACTCCGAGTAAGCTGTTGTTCAGATCCGGGCCGGTAAGAAGCACATCGTTCAGGGAGATGCCATGATGCTGAGCACTGGAGTCAAAGACGACTCTGATCTGGTTTGGCTTTTGAGGGTGGTACACGCCCAAACATGGGTAAGTACCATCGTTCTTCTCCCTTTAACAGTGGTGGAGCTAGCTCAGCCTGGTCGTCATCAAAGATCTTTTGCATGAAGTTCACAAACTGAGACTTCATTTCAGGCTTTCTTTCCAGGGTTCGGCGGAGAGAAGTAAGGCGACTGAGGGCCTGTTCTCGATTGTTTGAGAGCCGTCGCCGAGGGGATCGAAATGGGAGAGGCGCCACCCAGCTGTTGGTGTCATCCATAAACATATTTTTGTCCATGATCTGCAGGAAAAGCCTGTCTTCGATCGAGAGACCCACCTTGTCATCATCCTTGGTTCTCTCAAAGATTGTGCTACCAAGGCTACAGTCATCGTGGACTGTGGTGTCATGTGCAAGCCCGTGAAGAGGGGTGCAGTAATGTGCTTGGTTGCCAAACTTCTCCTTGACTTGAAGGTGATTGGGGCAAGGAGTTAGGAGAGATGGACGTCCATTTTCAAGCACGTTGGTCTGGAAGGAAGTCACAGCCACTGGTTTGTGGGCTGAGCCCAAGCAGACGTCGCCTATAACAACCCAGCCAAGGTCTAGTCTTTGGGCATAGGGGGCACTGTGAGGACCATTGCGTTGCTCTCTGACTTTGTGAACCTGAAGGATGTCGCGTCCCAGAAGTAGGAGTATCTGGGCCTCTGGATCTAGGTGTGGTATTCTGTGAGCGATGGACTTCAGGTGAATGTGGTGCTGTGCAGCCGCTGGAGTTGGAATCTCTGACCGGTCATCTGGCATGTGATTGCACTCGATGAGTGTGGGGAGTATCACACTTGTTGTTCCATCCCACTGACTCTGCCATGAACCCTGTGGCTCTTCTCCCGGATGTTTCAGTGACTCCTGCACACGTGCGGAGAGTGTAAGGTGAGTCTGACCCTTTAATTTGGAAGAGGTCGAAGAATTCAGACCTGGCCAGTGACCTGTTACTCTGGTCGTCCAGAATAACATAAACTTTAGTGGCTTTGTCCGGGCATGCCTTGGGATAGATCTTCACCAGAAGGATCTTGGAGCAGGATCTAAGCACCTTACCTTCGCCACAGACTTCTGTGCACTTGGAAGTGACTGCTGGTTGAGGTGTCTCTCTTCACCCTCCCCGCCATGCTCTGAGGAGGGGTCTATCATGTTCCATTGAGGGGGTCCAGGGTGGAGCGCTGCAATGTGGCGTTCACTCTCACATCTCTGCACTTTAAAGCTGCCTTACAGTCCTTTGCCTGGTGAGTAGTAGAAGAGCAACACCTAAAGCAGATACCGTCTCTTTAAGAAAGGCTTTGCGCTCTTCAAGTGGCTTGCTCCGAAATCCTCTACACTTTTTTAGAGGATGGGGTTTCTGATGGATAGGGCATTGTCTGTCAATGTCACCCAGTTTTCCGCTGATCCCGTCTGACTGCGAAGCTGAGCGATGCGATGCAACTTCTGTCTTGTGAGCAGAGACGTGAGCTTTAGCGTATCCTGATCTCCTTTCCACTCGTTCAGGCTTCGATGGACCCGTAGAGAACCTGTAAGGACTGTTCGATGGAGCTGCAGGTACTGTTGAGAGAGTGAAGCTAGGGTCGTTTCTTCGGCGTGCTTCCTTACATATGAAATCTGTGAAAAATGCAAATGGAGGAAAAGAGACATTGTGCTGCTCTTTGTACTGAGAGCCTTGAGCTAACCACCTCTCTTGCAGACTAAGTGGTAACTTCTCAACGATAGGGTTGACGCCCCTTGCAGTGTCAAGGTACGAGAGCCCAGGCAAGTAGCCCTCAGATTTGGCAGACTCTAACTCCCTTAGCAGGTCTCCCAGCTCCCTGAGTTTTAAGGGGTCTCTGTGATTGATTTTAGGAAAGTCCTCCATCCTCTCAAAGAGAGCTCTCTCTATCACTTCAGGGGAGCCGTAGCACTCCTCTAGGCGATCCCAAGCCATTCTTAAGCCTATGGCAGGGTTGGCGACATGCACAGAACGGATCCTTATGACGTGCTCCAAAGACTGATTTCCCACCCACTTTGTTAAGAGGTCAAGCTCCTCGCTGGCAGTTAAGTCAAGTCCTCCAGTAGCATTGAGGAACGAGGATTTCCACGCCCAATAACCTTCTGGCCGATCGTTGAACTTGATGAGGCCAGAATTCACAAGCTCTCGCCGTACCAAGTACCTTGCAATGTCACTCCCACCAGTCCTGTCATCAGTATGTGGCTGTAATGAAGCTCTGTGAAAGAGGGAGCGTGAGGCTGAGCAGAGAGGAGTCGAACAGGGGGGTGGTGATGAACTGCTGGTGCTGGCCTTTCAGGTTGCTGCACCGCATGAGCATTGTTTTGGGGTAAGAAGTGAGAAGCTCTGCTGTCAAGGCCAGGGGCATGCTCCTTTTTATCTGATTGGACCTAAGGTTTGATGGGCGGCAATAGAGTTGGCGTATATGGTTTAAGTACTGGGGCTCTGCATCACTAAGATGTAGCTGGGGGTGGTGTTCGACATAGTCACGGGTGCGTTGGATGGCGACATGAACTGTATCGTGATGACTCCTACTGCCCTCTCTACTATCGCCCTCTGCTGATGCTGCTGCTTCAAGAACCTCAGCTTCTGCTAAGGCTGCTGCCAACTCTTTCTCGTGTTCCAATGCTGATAACTCAGCTGCTATGTGTGCCTCTTTAACTTTCAAGTCGGCTGCCAGACGAGCCTCTTCTATCTTTAAATCAGCTTCTCGCTGAACGAAAGTGGCGCGCGCACGCGCAGCTTCTACTTTAGCACGAGCCCTGGCTGCGGCCCTGCTAGCTGAAGAGGATTTAGATGAGGTGGATGAGGTGGAATGTTGTGATCTTCCTTCGTGTGCAGGGTCTTGTTCTTTGACACCAACATCAGTGGTAAACAACCGTTCCAGTCCAACTTCACTAGTATGTGACATCATGAGTTGTGGTCCTCCAAAGATGTATGAGAAGAGGTGAGTATGGAGGCTTTTGCGTGTGTGGAGAGGCGTGCTTGCACTGTACTTGATTTTCCTGATGATGTAGAGCCCGCTGTGATGACGCTTTTTTACAATTCTGTTCTCAGTGTGTGTGTCTGTACACAAATCAACAGATAGCTAACATGCTTCCAGAGAAAGTCAGAGGCTGGAGTAAAGTTGAATGCTCTTTACTGTTGTCGTCATTCTCGTGAAAGGATTTTTGTAAAAAAGCGAAGTTTCCCAGGGCTCAAACAGGGAGGGAAAGGATAAAGTCGCCGGAGCTGCAAGCTAACCGTAACAACTGACGCATTTCCTGTTTAGAATGTCTGAACTATGACCCGGCTGAGTCACGTGACTAAAACAACCAATGAAAACAATTGCCGGCGGTAAACGAGAGAATAATGGATGACCACTAGAGGGAGACAATTACCGCAAAATAGATGCAAAGTTCTTAGAGAACATGACAACGACTAGGTTTATTCAAACATGCCTGGAACAACCACAGAATCAGATCGGCTAACAACCGTACACCAACACAAATTTGGATGGAGGGCATGCTAGCCAACAGTGAGCAGGAGTCAACAGCTCTAAACAATGTATTTGGAGATGACCCTTACAGCCAAGAAAACCTGGAAGCTGGCTTGGGAAGACATGGTATACAGCTCACCCAGTTACAAGCAAACAGTGAAGACCTCGAACGAGCAGTGATTGTGTCACAACCACTCATTAACCTGAGCTCTGCACAACAACAGGATCTTCAAAATGCAATGGCTGGAATAACAGACTTAAAGGGCAGGTATCTGGTGTGTGTTAGAGAGATTCAAAACATTCTTCAAAGAACATAGTGTGTGCACACGCACCAATTCAGTAGTATGAACAAACACATACAAACAAACCTTCAGACATTACCAGAGGGAAAAAACTCATATTGTAAACATGGTTTCTTCGGTTCAGACGGTGCAAACTGACTGGGAGTATTTGCTAATCAAATGTTCTCATGGTACTACTCCTGTAAACCTGCCTGACATGAACTACACCTTTCCAAATCCCAAAGAGCCTCTTATGGCCTGGTAAAGCATCTGATGCAGTTCGTCCTACTGTGTGACGCCTCTTGGCAGGTACAAGCACATCATGCAGGTCGATGCGTAAGGCAAACGACGCTGGCCTGCCTCCTGATCGTAGAAGTCGATGCAGGGCTTCACAGGAAAGCCCAGGGCAGGAACTTCATCTGCTCCAGTGATGAAAATCAGAAGCTCTTCAAACCTTAGTTCAGTCACTTTGTCTGCAAATGAAGCAAAAGTAAATCTAAATAACATTTGCTTTCATTTCTTAAATAAATAAAATGTATAACATTACAAGATTGGGACTATACCTATTTCAAGCCAACTATTTGTCAAAAAAGTAGGGTAGATAAACATGACTGGCTTTAGAGTACACTTTTAAAGCAAAAGGTACATTTGATGACATCAAAATTTGTATGTGCCCCTTGTTCTAATGGCTTTGGCTAACTTGGCGTAAGATAATTTGCATTCTCATAAACTGGTAAAACATCCCACAATAACACTTTGAATATTTGCTTTCTGTCACAGTACATTTAAAGTGGACCTTTTGGTTTGTGTAGTGCATAATTAAGATTAGTGCTCCAAAATGTTCATAAAGGAATAAAATGTACCTTCAATCATGTTAAGAAGCCTCTCCCAGCTGAAGATGGTGTCCTCCTCTGCCTCACGATGGTTGCTTCCTCTGTTGCTGTAATTGTAACTGAAGATGGCCTTGAAGGCTGCCTTTGACAGAGGTTCCTGCATGTTGGTGAACAAAGGCAGGAGGGCAATCCAGTTCTCCTTGACCAGGTCCCACAGCTTCACAAACGCATTCATTCCATCTGTGAACTGGTGTATTATCTTGGCCGTTCTATAAACCAACACAGATAAAACATGTACATTACCGTGCACAAGTTTGGAATGACTGATAGTTTTTTATTCAATTATTTGTTTATTTTGGGAAAGACTGACTAACTGGATCAAAAATTATAATGATAATGTCACAAATTACTATTACTGTATGTAACGCTTTCTTAATTCTATCTTTACAGCAGCTTGCCGGTATCAGCAGACATGACCAGGACAGAAAGAGAAGAGAAAGCCCAGACGCACACCTGTGCAGGAGGTACATCAGTACATCAGTCTCTACTAGTTTGACAAACAGATGCCCAACTGATCCTCAGCTGGCAGCTTCTCTTTCTGTCCTGGTCATTTGTAACATTATTATTATTTTTGATCATTTTAATGCTACACTGGGGAATAAAAGTATCAGTCTCTGTCCCAAACAAACAAATAAATACATACATTTCTCAGTGATTCCAAACTTTTAAATGTTCGCATGTCACTATTCCTTGAAGATTCAAAATCTCACAAGTATTTCCACAATTGTAAACAAAATCTAACAGTTACTAAACACAGATTCAGTTTGATATATTCCATGTTTCTATTATAATTTTCAAGCTAATACTGTAGTAGCCCTCAGTAATTTCATGTTTTCTATACTGGCAGTGTTTTGTAGTAGTTACAGTTGTAAAGCTTAATTCATTTGTGTATGTGTTTACCTGAGAAAGATGTAGTGCTTCACCACATATGCGTCGATTTTTGGTATGTCTTCAACCGTGGCACTAAATATGCCCGGGACGCCACACTCAGCAATCCAGTCCCCCAGGTCTTGGTGGAGTGCACTGTAGGATCTGAGAGAGAAATCTGAGTAAGAACAATTTAGCTGAAGTCCCAGATTGAGTAAATATTCGTCCTGCCCAGATTTAGTAGAAATGAAATTCTATTTCATGCTTTTGTTGACTTTGACCAGAAGTGATTTTTTTTATGGTTTAAAATCCCAATAAATATTATGATAATTATTAAGCACCCTTTTGACTTTGTTTTGCACATCTGGGTCAGGCAGCACATTCCAGTCAAACTGCTCCAGTGGCGGCTCCTGGCTGCACATCAGCTGGAAGAGGCTGGGATCCAGGGCTTTGATACATGGACCTCCATGTGCAATCGACCAAGCAATAAGGTTGCCACCTTTGAAATATATACGTTGGTCTAATGATGCTTGGTCATAACTCAGAAAGATCTGGCCAGCCTTTCCCTCGAAAATGCCAAGAGAGGTCTGTACCTCTATCATCATGAGTCTAGAATAAATCAACAGAAAAGAGAAACAACAAATTGTATTACTGTGCAGTTCACCTGAAAACATAGACACATTTGTTAAGAAGCATGTATTAAAAAAATTACTTGAGGTATTCAGACCTGAAAAACTCTCGCTGTGGTCCCCCCATATCATCTGCATCTTCTCCTAGAAACTCAATGTGTGGTGAATGGGTCCAACAGAAAGTGACTCTGGAGATTGCTTTTATGGCCGTCTCTAGAAGCTTTTTCCTCCTGATGCAAGTGATGGACACCAGGCCGTCAGAGAGGTGTTCCTCTTGAAAAGTTCTCAAAATGATGGCAAGATCCACTTCTTCCTAAAGTATATAAAATGTATGAAGTACATCAGAAATGACTGGTGAAGAGGATTGGTCACTTTGTGGGACTGATGATTTTGGAAATTTCTTGAAATAGTGGCAATATCCAAATTATTTTCATTTTGAGTATTTGAGATGTATATTGTCATTAACAATTCTTGAAAAAAATATTCTCCCAGTTTTCTGTAGTGAAAAAATAAAACCTACTGATGGAAGACTGTCACTTTCAAAAGGAACTGCAATCATGTCGTCGTCGTCTTCCTCATCCTCAGAATCATCAATGTCAAAGTCAATGACAGGAGTCCTAAAAAATCAGATTTCTTTCATTTCAAGTGTCTGTATTACATATTCTGACCTTTCAAAAACTCATTTCAAACTTTGTTTGCACAGTACTGGTATTGTACTGGGATTAATCTACTGGTGTATTCTGATGTTATTGTCTGTAAAATCTATGTAATGGATGAGATTTGAAACTGTTCATGAGTGCAAAATGCAGTGTCACACATGGATCCTGTTTGTAATCCTATAAAATACCTGTTCAGTGGTTCCACAGCTGCTCTTCTGTAAAAGACCTTGAAAGTAAAAAATGTTGCATGAAATGATAATGTCTAAATATATCAAAATTTTCAAAACTTACTGTGTAATGGTTTCAATGTTTCTATCTCAAAACCAAACTGCCTTACAAATAGACATTAAGTTATATAAGTTAACATGTATCACAGACATCTGAGATGAAGATGACCTATCTTGGGCTTGTGTATGTCATATATATATATTAAGAAAAAGCATATTACAAAAATATTGAACTATCGTCATATAAAGATTTACTTCTGGGGTCCCAGCATTCCCCCACTGTGCAGGATCCAAACTTGCCTCCTGTTGATTGACAAGAGTCACCAATTAAATCCAACTGTCTTTTACTGAGGTTAGCTTTGAAAATTGAAAGGATGACTTTTTAAGTAGGATTATTCGAAATTAAGAATTACTCTTTACTTCAGTCTGAACGATCAAAACTACATACAAAATGTATTATTGTTTTACAATAACTTACGAGTGATGGGTTCAAGTCTGTCCTTGGTGAGCTTTCATCAGTGTCCATCGTTGAAGAGAGGGACATGGCATTTAGGGGAGGGGACTGGGAACTTACATGAGAATTGTTGTTAAATGTGGCCAATGGAATGTTGATAGGTACTGTAGGAGCAGGGGGTGTGAGCTCGGGGGCAGTGGAGGACTCGGTTGGACCTACAGAAGTGGCTGGGGGGGCAGTGGGTGAGGCTGCAGGTCTGATGTTTGGTGGTGTGGAGGACTCGGTTGGACCTACAGAAGTGGCTGGGGGGGCAGTGGGTGAGGCTGCAGGTCTGATGGCTGTCGATGAAGCAGTGGCCGTGGCCATCAGTGGTGTGGATGATGAAGAAGCAGGTAGAGACTGTGAAACTGTCTCAGGTCCAGCTGGTGGAGATGTTTCTGGTGGGCTATGAGTCGTTTCAGGTTCTGAGATCTTGATGGACAAACAAAGTGCCTGATTAGTGACTGTTACCAATGTGCCAATATTGAAAAGGAGTGTTGGCCAAAAACAACAATAAAAACTCACCTCTGATGGCAGTGTAATATTGGTCTGGGGAACAATATAAATCCTGCTTCTGCCGAGTGCGGTCTTCAGCTCCTGCAGTGTATTTGCCTGAATTTTGGTCCGAATCCTGGACTTATCAGCTCTTGCAAGATGAAATCCAATTACATTTAGGCTAACCATGGGAAAGCTTTGGCAGATGTAATTATTAAACTCTGAGAGAGTCCAAGAAAGTTGTACGGGATCTCTTTGTGAAACTTCCCCCAGCAAATCACGACTCGGTATCCCTGGAAAATAAAAAAAACAATGTTGTCAATATGATATCAATATACCTACTCAAAAATGTATTTGTCTTACTAGTTATTTACTTAGATTCCAAACCTTATTGTGTCTTCATATGCCATGAACAACATACATTCTTGTATGTGTTATGTTTTGAGCACATGATGTCAGTATTTGTGCTAGATATGCACAAAGGCTACTTCATGATAAACATAGATTTTTGGATTTTTGGGGGGTTTGCTTGACCAATGTATTCAGGGCAAGTCCTGCTCACTACACGTGTGAGATAAATGGGATTACAATGAAATCATGTGACTTTGTAGCATTTGATTACCTTTCCCTGTTATGAATATGACACACCAAATAAATGGCATTTTAAGATGCCAGACTGAAATTGATAATATTTGATGTATGTAGGCTGACGTTAAATGAAGCCAAATAAACTCATATGCATTTTAATGCAGTTAAGCAAAAAGAGTAAAAGGCAACAGGCTTCTTTCACTTCAGGGGGGAGAATCGCAGGAGGTTGAAAGAGAACAATCCTTTCATTCAAACCGATTTACGGCTAGAAGGAGGACTGAAGGAGAAACGGTAGCTTAGGTGCCGACATCATTTCCTGATGAGCAAATTTCCTCTTAGGCCATATTATTCATTATCACTTAAAGCTCTGACTGATCGGACATTTACAGTAGTGAATAAAACTGCAACAGTATGGTGCATATTAAGTATGCATTTTTACAGTAATGTGCTTTATATTATTGTGTTTTTCTCACAAGTGTTTTATGATGAGGAGAGGTTTGAGGATTTACCACATGCAGTAGAGCACAATGATTGTTTTCCACATTGCACACTGGCCATACAGCTATAAATAAGTTTCATATCCAACACTAGCACATCTACAGTAATGATGATGGGTGTGCATTTTCTGTGTAAATAAACAGATAAAACTCAAGTGCATGCTCACATTCAAAACAAACTCAGTGTTCACATTACCTAAGCCTCTTCTGCTTAGTTTACAGCATTCTGTATGAGGTGGAAGGACAACTTGATCAGCATTTTGCAGCAGGAAGAGCTTTGCTCTCCAAAGTCCAGTTGCTCTGTTTGCAGGTGCTTGTGTTTCTGTACAAAAACATAATGTAGCCTATTACACATTGTTATACATCTGTACCAGTAGCAACTCCAGCAAATTAGGGAGTTAAGTTTCACTGTTACTTCACAAAGTGGCCAGGAGGGAGGAAACGTGTGAATGACCTTTTTCTTATAATTATAAATATGTTTCACTTTCTCTACCTTATCTCCCCACCTACAGTCCACCATTATGAGAGAATGATTAAGAATGACCACAGGATTATAGGTTTCTGTCATGTTATGTCCTCAACCATAGTATAGATATAATGTTTGAATATTTTACTATTCTTATGACAGCTTGTATTCTCTCTGCTGTTATCCCTCTGTCCACAGCACAGACAGTTGTGGAGTTATATTTAATAACTGCTAAAATCTTTTCAGACAAGCCCTCTGACATCAAGAAGCTGGTCTCCATGAAGCACTGTATGATCAAGTAATCACATGTGGTGATAAGCATGTGGGGAGCTTCTCTAAACCTTATAATCAATTATACACTACTGCATAAAATACATATTATAAAAATAAATTCTAGTTCAAATCTTGTCATGATAACATCTGGTTAACATTCTTCCAGTAATTGGTTTAATATACTTATCCTGCCACATTAATATTGAGTTGTCTCCTATTTTCTGTAGGCTACACAGCAGCCAGCAAACAGCTATAGTTAGCTAACTGTTCTGGCTCTAACATGAAGGGGAAAAGCCCACACATGATGAAATAGGAAGCCACCTGCTGTGGAAAGGCTAACCTAGGTACGGGCTAACCTAGCTGCAGTATTGCCTTTGGTATTATTTCTCATTATCCAATTCAATTTGTAGGCCAACAGATATCATATTTTCAGTTGGTTTCATTGTTGCATATATACAATATTATATTTCTGTGCAATTTGATTAGCAGAAATAGCTACATAAAAAAGTTTTCATTAACCAAATATAGCCCACATTAATGTACAAACTGTGGAAATGTATGTTGTATGTAGCCCAATGAAATGCATACAAAAATACATTTGAAGTAGGATATATTACCAAGATATGCGTATAAATAAATATATATCCAAGACACATGCTCAGATACTTGTATTGAATAGCTTTGAGTCATGTTAATCCATTAATGTTTTCATATGAATCAGTTATTGCATTAACAGAGACAGCAATGTGACTACATTCTGTGTAGGTCACATTCTTCCAAATATAAAAATATAACCCCCCTAAATATCAGTATACAGCACCGCAAATATGAATAGAAAGCCCCCCACATCTATTATACAGCATCCCAAATATGCTTTCCAGGGAATATCGGAGTTTCTGTTTCAGGAGACACAGAGATTCCTGTCAGTGCATTCAGTGTTCGCATTTTGTAGTGGACGATTATGCCTGTGGGTTACAAGCTGAAATAAAGTGAGAACTGCTGACATCTCAGAATTGATTAATACTTGAGTAAATGTACTTAGTTACATTCACCACTGGTGACAGTTATGAAGCTGTGACACATAGTAGAATATTCTGATAGATTCTGTGTGTCAGCTTATTTGATTTGACAGAGATTTGACCCCCTAACTAACCCCCTAACTAACTCTCTCTATCCCTGATCTCCTAAAACTAACCCCCTAACTAACTCCCCCCATCCCTGAACTCCTGAATATCGCCTGGAGCCTACATATGGAAAGCCGTTTGAGCATTTATTCCATATCCTTGATATCAGATGTCAGTGTCCTCCACTAGTTCGGTCTTTGTCAGCACTAGTTGAACATTTGATCGCACTAGTTGGCCATTTTGTCTTACTAGTTGAACAAAAACTCTTACTAGTCGCTGTTTTTCAGCAGCTAGTGGCACTTTTGTCCAACTAGTTCCACCAGAAGCCTTACTAGTGAGACTGTGCACCACACTAGTAGGACCAAAGTCCCAACTAGTCGGCTTTTTGACGCACTGGTGGACTTCTGGACCGAGCTAGTAACGCTGAGAGTCTTACTAGTTAACTAGTAAGCTGCAAAATGTCTGACTAGTTAACTAGTAAAGCACATATTCACTGCACTAGTTAACTAGTGACATACAATTTTATGCACTAGTTTTAACTAGTTAGGGCCAAAATGCTCACTAGTTAACTAGTGAAGGCCAAAATTCTCACTAGTTAACTAGTTAAAGTTCTTTTTGACCTTACTAGTTAACTAGTGAGGTTAAAAATGTTTACTAGTTAACTATTAAGAGACAAGTTGCACTAGTGAAGTTTTTTTTTTTACCTTACTAGTTAACTAGTGCGGGCCAAAAAGAGCCACTAGTTAACTAGTAAGGGCCAAAATGTCCACTAGTACCACTAGTCAGTCTTTTTGACCTTACTAGTTAACTAGTGGGACTCAAAATGTTTACTAGTATTACTAGTGAAAGCTAAATGCTTACTAGTTAACTAGTTGCAGTAAATGCTAATGAGGAGGCTGGAAAGGGGCATACATTGAAGCTTCCTATTGGCTCTCCAGCAGGAATTCCACCCAGCCAAAATGTAACCCTATAAAGCCTGATGATCTTTCACTGTTGTTTACTGACAGCTCCTTGCTCACTGTCCATGCAGAATAAAGCAGCTAATGCATGTCCCTTCAGATGAATCATCATTTCTATAAACAACAATGAAACATAAGGTATTAAATAGTTTTTCTGTTGTGCAAATTCACTGCTGGATTTATTTTTCCTTTTCGCTTTTTAACAGTGAAACACAGCTATGAAATGTTTTTCTACTGAGTTAGTAAAACAGAAAAGCAGCTCCACTGCTTCATTTGTTTTTCCTTATTTTCTTTCAACATGGTCACATAAACGTTTTATCAACAGAAACACCAGGGGAGGAAGTACCCGCTCTCTAATTCAAAATAAAAGCCCATAGCGGTGTTGATGGTTAAAACTTTTTTTAAATGCAAAGTTTGTTGATAAATAACCACGTATATATAATATATTATATTATTGCTGATCAGTGGCAATAACTAATCTAGCATACTATGCAATAATCTTAAAATAAATGAAAAAACATTTTTTTTTAAATAAATAGATATGTATCCTATATATAAACACTATACATTCTAAACAATGAGTAGGCCTACATCAGAAAAATAAACTCTGCCCGGCTCACTTTCATCATAGCTAGTTATGAAATAACAGCTATATTTTGGCTGCATTGCTCTGTTTGGAGCTCCCTGCCCATCCAGCAGCAGAAGGAGAGCAGCGACCTACAACAATCACCTCCAAACTGTGGCACTGATAAAATACAACACAGATAATCACTCAAAACACGCCTCTCTTTGTAGCTTTGTATTTCAAAAAGAGAAGAAGGAAAAAAAGCAATCAAGCGGCAAACTTGCTTTTCCATTCTGGCCCACAGTATAAAATGATTTTATACATTTTTGTTTTACTATTGATGCAAAAATGATCGATCCGAAGGTACACTCATTCATGCAGATGCCCTTCCAAATACATGGATATTCCATCGTAGGCCTACAGTATTTATTGTGCTCTTATATTATGAACTTCTAATCTGACTTGTGTTTGGAGAAGGTCAGTGTATGTAGGTTACTGCCACATTTACGATTGCCATTAGGTGGGAGTAAAAAATGACAGAATGACCTGATTAGCTTTTCTAATAATATAATAAAGGACAATAGCACAAATACTATATATAAGAAATATAAGGTATATCATCTTATAAATTATGACAAATCGAGTTACAATCTACCTCAAAATGCTGTAATTAGGAGAATGCTGTCTTGTAATCCAGAGAGAACTCTCTTGTATTTATATAGTCTTTTCTGTTGTGATATTTAAATCACAGGGAAAGGTCAGGAACAGCAGTCTTAATAGACACATTGTTGGAAGTGTCTATCATGCTGTTATTTATATGTTTGTAGGTCATTACATGCTTGGAATTTTCAGATTCAACCAACAGCCTACTCCTTCAACCAACCTTTTTATGGGATCAAACATCATTAGATCAGCCTGTTTATAACGGGCTCCTCATTGTGATGTACAGTATGTTGAACCAGACTCCCTTAGCTGTCTGCAGAGACTTAATGACTGAACAACCCACGAGACAGACGCAACAGTTAGCTGTCAAGCAGCAAAAATTTTAATTTTTCAATTCAAAAAGGCATTACACAATATCTCTCTATATCTCTATATCTCTATAATTCTCTCTTTTTCTTGTCACTTTCTTCTGTAAATGAATATTAATAAATTAATTTCAGAGAATAAAATCACCATTATGCTCGCTTTCTCTTCTGGACAAAATAGAATAAACATCATATTATTGCTAATTTCCAAGCCCTGATTTTGATTTGCTCTGAAAATAGTCAGGACATAAAATGTATCAAAGCTTATTGATCTGAATGTTTTTCCAGTTATATTTTACATTAGTCTATTTACCTTTATTGTGTTCCAGAAAGTATTTGATTGTATAGAATTGCAGGACATGCAATGAAAAATTCAAAATTTCATCCTCCATATGTGAGTCTCCAACACTTAGTAAATTACAATTATTCTCCCTTGAACACAGTGCAGATAACCAACTTTAGTAGGGATGAATTTGTATCGGTATAATTTCATTATTCTCTGTTATTATACTGACTAATGTTTTAGTCAGGACAAGCTGATAAAATAACTCTCTTGTGCCATAAAAGAATAATGCTAAATAGTTTAGCTCATCATAATTCAGAGCGGGCGCTTTAAGGCTCTCCAGGACACAGTGTGAACACTGACCAATCAGAATCCTTTGTATGCGGTCTACTAGTACTACTAGTGTGACGTTTGTGTGTGGTCTACTAGTACTACTAGTGCGACATATCCTTGATATCAGATGTCAGTGTCCTCCACTAGTTCGGTCTTTGTCAGCACTAGTTGGACATTTTGTCTTACTAGTTGAACAAAAACTCTTACTAGTCACTGTTTTTCAGCAACTAGTGGCACTTTTGTCCAACTAGTTCCACCAGAAGCCTTACTAGTGAGACTGTGCACTACACTAGTAGGACCAAAGTCCCAACTAGTCGGCTTTTTGACGCACTAGTGGACTTCTGGACCGAACTAGTAACGCTGAGAGTCTTACTAGTTAACTAGTAAGCTGCAAAATGTCTGACTAGTTAAAGGTCCAGAGGTCCACTAGTGCGTCAAAAAGCCGACTAGTTGGGAATTTGAGCCTACTAGTGTGGTGCACAGTCTCACTAGTAAGGCTTCTGTTGTAACTAGTTGGACAAAAGTGCCATTAGTTGCTGAAAAACAGTGACTAGTAAGAGTTTTTGTTCAACTAGTAAGACAAAATGGCCAACTAGTGCTGACAAAGACCGAACTAGTGGAGGACACTGACATCTGATATCAAGGATATGGAATAAATGCTCAAACGGCTTTCCATAAATGCCATTAACATTACATCCCGTGGTTTGCTGCCACCTGCTGGCTGTATTTGACCGTTCACAAAGCGTGTAGACTCAGAGGCCCTTTCAGCTGCAGCAGGCCTTTATTATGTGTGTGCTATTATATGGACTGAATAATCAGGTTGAGATTAAGAATTAAGCGCTGGGAAATTAATTAGGGTGACCTGACATCTGAAATCTCAAACTGGACACCTGACAGTTTAAGAGTGCTGCCAGTAGGCCTATGGCAGTACTCTCATGCTGCTTGTCTCGGATATTTATACATTTGATTAATAAGGTATAGTGGTAAAATATTAAATTGATTTACTGGTATGTCTTGATGTGAAAAAAAAATGTTTCAGTGAGATTTCAGTGACAGGCTATTCTTTTATTTCTCACAAATGCTGATAAAATTAATACATTTAAAACACACACACACACACACGCACACACACACACACACACAAATAACATTAATAAAATAGTAATAGACTTTCTTTCTTAAATGATTTCTGTATATCTGCACATTTTCTATACATAAAAAAATTAATGTTACATTAATTTTGGTTTTCATGTGTGCATTGAGTCGTTATTTTAATCTACTAAAATGCATTCAATTAATTGCCTTGTCATAATAATATTAAATAAAACAAAGTAACAATTCCTGAAATGAGTGCTGCTAAAACTCAAGTTACTATTCAGAGCTGGCACTTTAAGGCTCTCCAGCACACAGTGTGAACACTGACCAATCAGAATCCTTGTCCCGCCTGCTTCATTTACATGCGCTCCACTAGTTAACATGTTGAGCTTAAAGTGGCACTAGTACTACTAGTGGCTGCATGTTGCAGCTTACATGTTAACTAGTGAGGACCAAATGTCCACTAGTTAACTAGTTCAGGTCTTATTGACCTTACTAGTTAACTAGTGAGGCTCAAAATGTTTACTAGTATAACTAGTGAAAGACAAAATGCTTACTAGTTAACTAGTTAGGGCGTCTTTTGACCTTACTAGTGCGGGCCAAAAAAAGCCACTAGTTAACTAGTAAGAGCCAAAAATGCCCACTAGTTAACTAATTAAGGTTGTATTGACCTTACTAGTTAACTAGTTACACACACTTTCTCTTACTAGTTAACTAGTGTGGGCCAAAATGAGCCACTAGTTAACTAGTGGCACTGATATTTTCCTCACTAGTTAACTAGCGGAAGGTATTTTGTCTCACTAGTTGGACTTTGTGCCGAACATGTAAAGACTTTGACCGAACATGTTGCAAATTTTTCTTACATGTCGGGTCTTTTCTTTAACTAGTTGAGCCTTTCTCAGCACTAGTGTGCGGCTGTGCGTAACTAGTGAGACATTTGTTTAACATGTTGAACTTTTTGTCGCACTAGTTGACATTTTCGGCGCACTAGTTGACGTTTTCGTCTTACTAGTTCGACAAAACCGCTCACTAGTCGACATGTGCGCTTGACTAGTTAACTAGTGAAGTGGTAAAAATGTCACTAGTTAACATGTATGACATTTTACCACTTCACTAGTTGAAGTGAAGACGAAGTAAGACGAAAACGTCAACTTGTGCGCTGAAAGTGTCAACTAGTGCGACAAAAAGTTCAACATGTCAAACAAATGTCTCACTAGTTACGCACAGCCGCACACTAATGCTGAGAGAGGCTCAACTAGTTAAAGAAAAGACCCGACATGTAAGAAAAATTTGCAACATGTTCGGTCAAAGTCTTTACATGTTCGGCACAAAGTCCATCTAGTGAGACAAAATGCCTTCCACTAGTTAACTAGTGAGGAAAATATCAGTGCCACTAGTTAACTAGTGGCTCTTTTTGGCCCACACTAGTTAACTAGTAAGGTCAAAAAGGCTTTAACTAGTTAACTAGTGAGCATTTCGGACGTCACTAGTTAACATGTAAGGTGCAACATGCAGCCACTAGTTAACTAGTTGCAATTCCTCGGGCCAACATGTTAACTAGTGCACAACATGCAAATGAAACAGACGGGATAATGACAAAATCCTGAGTCCTGATTGGTTTGTATTTTTTATTTTGAACTAGAAAGCCAATAGGAAGCCTCAGTGTATGCTCCTGCCCAACCTCCTCATTAGCATTTGATGCAACTAGTGTTACTAGTGGACATTTTTTCCCTTACTAGTTAACTAGTAAACATTTTGAGCCGCACTAGTTAACTAGTAAGGTCAAAAAGACTTTAACTAGTTAACTAGTGAGAATTTTGGCCTTCACTAGTTAACTAGTGCAGAATATTGTAGGTCACTAGTTAACTAGTGCTGTGAATATGTGCTTTACTAGTTAACTAGTCAGACATTTTGCAGCTTACTGGTTAACTAGTAAGACTCTCAGCGTTACTAGTTCGGTCAAAAAGCCGACTAGTTGGGAATTTGGGCCTACTGGTGTGGTGCACAGTCTCACTAGTAAGGCTTCTGGTGGAACTAGTTGGGCAAAAGTGCCACTAGTTGCTGAAAATCAGTGACTAGTAGAGTTTTTGTTCAACTAGTAAGACAAAATGGCCAACTAGTGCGATCATATGTCCAACTAGTGCTGACAAGGACCGCACTAGTGGAGGACACTGACATCTGATATCAAGGATATGGAATAAATGCTCAAACGGCTTTTCATAGCCTGATGTTACCAACTACTACATGATGTCACCAGTTACTACCTGATTTAACCGAGTCATTACGTGATGTCACCGAGTACTACCAGAGTACTACCTGATGTCACCAAGTACTACCTGAGTACTACCTGATGTCACCGAGTACTGCCTGAGTACTACCTGATGTCACCGAGTACTACCTGATGTCACTGAGTACTGCCTGATGTCACCGAGTACTACCTGATGTCACCGAGTACTGCCTGATGTCACGGAGTACTGCCTGATGTCACGGAGTACTGCCTGATGTCACCGAGTACTACCTGATGTCACCGAGTACTACCTGATGTCACCGAGTACTGCCTGATGTCACCGATTACTACCTGAGTACTACCTGATGTCACCGAGTACTACCTGAGAACTACCTGATGTCACCGAGTACTACCTGATGTCACTGAGTACTGCCTGATGTCACCGAGTACTACCTGAGTACTACCTGAGTACTACCTGACGTCACCGAGTACTGCCTGATGTCACCGAGTACTACCTGATGTCACCGAGTACTACCTGATGTCAACGAGTACTACCTGAGAACTACCTGATGTCACCAAGTACTACCTGAGTACTACCCGATGTCACCGAGTACTACCTGAGTACTTCCTGATGTCACAGAGTACTACCTGAGTACAACCTGATGTCACCGAGTACTTCCTGATGTCACCAAGTACTACCTGAGTACTACCTGATGTCACCGAGTACTACCTGAGTACTACCTGATGTCAGCGAGTACTACCTGAGTACTTCCTGATGTCACCGAGTACTGCCTGATGTCACAGGGTACTGCCTGATGTCACCGAGTACTGCCTGATGTCATTGAGTACTGCCTGATGTCACCGAGTACTACCTGAGTACTACCTGATGTCACCGAGTACTACCTGAGTACTACCTGATGTCACCGAGTACTACCTGAGTACTTCCTGATGTCACCGAGTACTGCCTGAGTACTACCTGATGTCACCGAGTACTGCCTGATGTTACAGGGTACTGCCTGATGTCACCGAGTACTGCATGATGTCATTGAGTACTGCCTGATGTCACCGAGTACTACCTGAGTACTACCTGATGTCACTGAGTACTACCTGAGTACTACCTGATGTCACCGAGTACTGCCTGATGTCACCGAGTACTACCTGATGTCACCGAGTACTACCTGAGTACTACCTGATGTCACCGAGTACTACCTGAGAACTACCTGATGTCACCGAGTACTACCTGATGTCACCAAGTACTACCTGAGTACTACCTGATGTCACCGAGTACTGACTGATGTCACCGAGTACTACCTGAGTACTACCTGACGTCACCGAGTACTGCCTGATGTCACCGAGTACTACCTGATGTCACCGAGTACTGCCTGATGTCACCGAGTACTACCTGATGTCACCGAATACTACCTGAGTACAACCTGATGTCACCGAGTACTGCCTGATGTCACCAAGTACTACCTGAGTACTACCTGATGTCACCGAGTACTGCCTGATGTCACCGAGTACTACCTGAGTACTACCTGATGTCACCGAGTACTACCTGAGTACTACCTGATGTCACCGAGTACTACCTGAGTACTGCCTGATGTCACCGAGTACTACCTGAGTACTACCTGATGTGACCAAGTACTACCTGAGTACTACCTGATGTCACCGAGTACTACCTGAGTACTACCTGATGTCACCGAGTACTACCTGAGTACTTCCTGATGTCACCGAGTACTGCCTGATGTTACAGGGTACTGCCTGATGTCACCGAGTACTGCCTGATGTCATTGAGTACTGCCTGATGTCACCGAGTACTACCTGAGTACTACCTGATGTCACCGAGTACTACCTGAGTACTACCTGATGTCACCGAGTACTACCTGAGTACTGCCTGATGTCACCGAGTACTACCTGAGTACTACCTGATGTCACCAAGTACTACCTGAGTACTACCTGACGTCACCGAGTACTGCCTGATGTCACCGAGTACTGCCTGATGTCACCAAGTACTACCTGAGTACTACCTGATGTCACCGAGTACTGCCTGATGTTACAGGGTACTGCCTGATGTCACCGAGTACTGCATGATGTCATTGAGTACTGCCTGATGTCACCGAGTACTACCTGAGTACTTCCTGATGTCACCGAGTACTGCCTGATGTTACAGGGTACTGCCTGATGTCACCGAGTACTGCATGATGTCATTGAGTACTGCCTGATGTCACCGAGTACTACCTGAGTACTACCTGATGTCACCAGGTACTACCTGATGTCACCGAGTACTGCCTGATGTCACCGAGTACTACGTGATGTCGCCGAGTACTACCAGAGTACTACCTGATGTCACCAAGTACTACCTGACTACTACCTGATGTCACCAAGTACTACCTGAGTTCTACCTGATGTCACTGAGTACTGCCTGAGTACTACCTGATGTCACCGAGTACTACCTGATGTCACTGAGTACTGCCTGATGTCACCGAGTACTACCTGATGTCACCGAGTACTGCCTGATGTCACGGAGTACTGCCTGATGTCACGGAGTACTGCCTGATGTCACCGAGTACTACCTGATGTCACCGAGTACTACCTGATGTCACCGAGTACTGCCTGATGTCACCGAGTACTACCTGAGTACTACCTGATGTCACCGAGTACTACCTGATAACTAACTGATGTCACCGAGTACTACCTGATGTCACTGAGTACTGCCTGATGTCACCGAGTACTACCTGAGTACTACCAGACGTCACCGAGTACTGCCTGATGTCACCGAGTACTACCTGATGTCACCGAGTACTGCCTGATGTCACCGAGTACTACCTGAGTACTACCTGAGTACTACCTGATGTCACCAAGTACTACCTGAGTACTACCTGATGTCACCGAGTACTACCTGAGTACTTCCTGATGTCACCGAGTACTACCTGATGTCACCGAGTACTGCCTGATGTCACCGAGTACTACGTGATGTCGCCGAGTACTACCAGAGTACTACCTGATGTCACCAAGTACCACCTGACTACTACCTGATGTCACCAAGTACTACCTGAGTACTACCTGATGTCACCGAGTACTACCTGAGTACTACCTGATGTCACCGAGTACTACCTGATGTCACTGAGTACTGCCTGATGTCACCGAGTACTACCTGATGTCACCGAGTACTGCCTGATGTCACGGAGTACTGCCTGATGTCACGGAGTACTGCCTGATGTCACCGAGTACTACCTGATGTCACCGAGTACTACCTGATGTCACCGAGTACTGCCTGATGTCACCGAGTACTACCTGAGTACTACCTGATGTCACCGAGTACTACCTGAGAACTAACTGATGTCACCGAGTACTACCTGATGTCACTGAGTACTGCCTGATGTCACCTAGTACTACCTGAGTACTACCAGACGTCACCGAGTACTGCCTGATGTCACCGAGTACTACCTGATGTCACCGAGTACTGCCTGATGTCACCGAGTACTACCTGAG
Source organism: Sebastolobus alascanus (assembly GCA_916701645.2). Lineage (NCBI taxonomy): Eukaryota > Metazoa > Chordata > Actinopteri > Perciformes > Sebastidae > Sebastolobus > Sebastolobus alascanus. Next base: position 26,460 of record CAKAOJ020001215.1, read on the forward strand.
TACTACCTGAGTACTACCTGATGTCATCAAGTACTACCTTAGTACTACCTGATGTCACCGAGTACTACCTGAGTACTTCCTGATGTCACGGAGTACTGCCTGATGTCACGGAGTACTGCCTGATGTCACCGAGTACTACCTGATGTCACCGAGTACTGCCTGATGTCACCAAGTACTACCTAAGTACTACCTGATGTCACCGAGTACTACCTGAGTACTACCTGATGTCACCGAGTACTACCTGACTACTTCCTGATGTCACCGAGTACTGCATGATGTCACAGGGTACTGCCTGATGTCACCGAGTACTGCATGATGTCATTGAGTACTGCCTGATATCACCGAGTACTACCTGAGTACTTCCTGATGTCACCGAGTACTGCCTGATGTTACAGGGTACTGCCTGATGTCACCGAGTACTGCATGATGTCATTGAGTACTGCCTGATGTCACCGAGTACTACCTGAGTACTACCTGATGTCACCGAGTACTACCTGATGTCACCGAGTACTGCCTGATGTCACCGAGTACTACGTGATGTCACCGAGTACTACCAGAGTACTACCTGATGTCACCAAGTACTACCTGACTACTACCTGATGTCACCAAGTACTACCTGAGTACTACCTGATGTCACCGAGTACTGCCTGAGTACTACCTGATGTCAACGAGTACTACCTGATGTCACTGAGTACTACCTGATGTCACCAAGTACTACCTGAGTACAACCTGATGTCTTCGAGTACTGCCTGATGTCACCAAGTACTACCTGAGTACTACCTGATGTCACCGAGTACTACCTGATGTCACTGAGTACTGCCTGATGTCACCGAGTACTACCTGATGTCACCGAGTACTGCCTGATGTCACGGAGTACTGCCTGATGTCACGGAGTACTGCCTGATGTCACCGAGTACTACCTGAGTACTACCTGATGTCACCGAGTACTACCTGAGTACTACCTGATGTCACCGAGTACTACCTGAGTACTGCCTGATGTCACCGAGTACTACCTGAGTACTACCTGATGTCACCAAGTACTACCTGAGTACTACCTGACGTCACCGAGTACTGCCTGATGTCACCGAGTACTGCCTGATGTCACCAAGTACTACCTGAGTACTACCTGATGTCACCGAGTACTGCCTGATGTTACAGGGTACTGCCTGATGTCACCGAGTACTGCATGATGTCATTGAGTACTGCCTGATGTCACCGAGTACTACCTGAGTACTTCCTGATGTCACCGAGTACTGCCTGATGTTACAGGGTACTGCCTGATGTCACCGAGTACTGCATGATGTCATTGAGTACTGCCTGATGTCACCGAGTACTACCTGAGTACTACCTGATGTCACCGAGTACTACCTGATGTCACCGAGTACTGCCTGATGTCACCGAGTACTACGTGATGTCGCCGAGTACTACCAGAGTACTACCTGATGTCACCAAGTACTACCTGACTACTACCTGATGTCACCAAGTACTACCTGAGTTCTACCTGATGTCACCGAGTACTGCCTGAGTACTACCTGATGTCACCGAGTACTACCTGATGTCACTGAGTACTGCCTGATGTCACCGAGTACTACCTGATGTCACCGAGTACTGCCTGATGTCACGGAGTACTGCCTGATGTCACGGAGTACTGCCTGATGTCACCGAGTACTACCTGATGTCACCGAGTACTACCTGATGTCACCGAGTACTGCCTGATGTCACCGAGTACTACCTGAGTACTACCTGATGTCACCGAGTACTACCTGATAACTAACTGATGTCACCGAGTACTACCTGATGTCACTGAGTACTGCCTGATGTCACCGAGTACTACCTGAGCACTACCAGACGTCACCGAGTACTGCCTGATGTCACCGAGTACTACCTGATGTCACCGAGTACTGCCTGATGTCACCGAGTACTACCTGAGTACTACCTGAGTACTACCTGATGTCACCAAGTACTACCTTAGTACTACCTGATGTCACCGAGTACTACCTGAGTACTTCCTGATGTCACCGAGTACTACCTGATGTCACCGAGTACTGCCTGATGTCACCGAGTACTACGTGATGTCGCCGAGTACTACCAGAGTACTACCTGATGTCACCAAGTACCACCTGACTACTACCTGATGTCACCAAGTACTACCTGAGTACTACCTGATGTCACCGAGTACTGCCTGAGTACTACCTGATGTCACCGAGTACTACCTGATGTCACTGAGTACTGCCTGATGTCACCGAGTACTGCATGATGTCATTGAGTACTGCCTGATATCACCGAGTACTACCTGAGTACTTCCCGATGTCACCGAGTACTGCCTGATGTTACAGGGTACTGCCTGATGTCCCGAGTACTACCTGATGTCACCGAGTACTACCTGATGTCACCGAGTACTACCTGAGTACTACCTGATGTCACCGAGTACTACCTGATGTCACCGAGTACTGCCTGATGTCACCGAGTACTACGTGATGTCCCGAGTACTACCGAGTACTACCTGATGTCACCAAGTACACCTGACTACTACCTGATGTCACCAATACTACCTGAGTACTACCTGATGTCCCGAGTACTGCCTGAGTACTACCTGATGTCAACCCAGTACTACCTGTGTCACTGAGTACTACCTGATGTCACCGAGTACTACCTGAGTACAACCTGATGTCTTCAGTACTGCCTGATGTCCCAGTATACCTGAGTACTACCTGATGTCACCGAGTTAAACCCGATACCTGAGTACTTCCTGATGTCACGGAGTACTGCCTGATGTCACGGAGTACTGCCTGATGTCACCGAGTACTACCTGATGTCACCGAGTACTGCCTGATGTCACCAAGTACTACCTGAGTACTACCTGATGTCACCGAGTACTACCTGAGTACTACCTGATGTCACCGAGTACTACCTGACTACTTCCTGATGTCACCGAGTACTGCCTGATGTCACAGGGTACTGCCTGATGTCACCGAGTACTGCATGATGTCATTGAGTACTGCCTGATATCACCGAGTACTACCTGAGTACTTCCTGATGTCACCGAGTACTGCCTGATGTTACAGGGTACTGCCTGATGTCACCGAGTACTGCATGATGTCATTGAGTACTGCCTGATGTCACCGAGTACTACCTGAGTACTACCTGATGTCACCGAGTACTACCTGATGTCACCGAGTACTGCCTGATGTCACCGAGTACTACGTGATGTCACCGAGTACTACCAGAGTACTACCTGATGTCACAAATACTCCTGACTACCGTGTACAATACTACCTGAGTACTACCTGATGTCACCGAGTACTGCCTGAGTACTACCTGATGTCACCGAGTACTACCTGATGTCACCGAGTACTACCGAGTCACCTGATGTCACCGAGTACAACCTGATGTCTTCGAGTACTACCTGAGTCACCTGATGTCACCGAGTACTACCTGATGTCACCGAGTACTACCTGATGTCACCCAGTACTACCTGAGTACTACCTGATGTCACCGAGTACTGCCTGATGTCACCGAGTACTACCTGATGTCACCGGGGTACTGCCTGATGTCACCGAGTACTACCTGAGTCACCGAGTACTACCTGATGTCACCAAGTTAACCTTGCCCTGATGTCACCGAGTACTACCTGAGTACTACCTGATGTCACAGAGTACTACCTGATGTACAACCTGATGTCACCGAGTACTACCTGATGTCACCAAAACTACCGAGTACTACCTGATGTCACCGAGTACTACCTGAGTACTACCTGATGTCACCGAGTACTACCTGACTACTCCTGAGTACTACCTGATGTCACAGGTACTACCTGAGTCACCGAGTACCGAGTGTCACCTGAGTACTTCCTGATATCACAGAGTACTACCTGAGTACAACCTGATGTCACCGAGTACTGCCTGATGTTTCAAGTACTACCTGATGTCACCGAGTACCGATGATGTCATTGAGTACTACCTGATGTCACCAAGTACTACCTGACTACTACCTGATGTCACCGAGTACTACCTGATGTCACCGAGTACTGCCTGATGTCACCGAGTACTACGTGATGTCACCGAGTACTACCAGATACACCGAGTTACCAAGTACTACCTGATGTCACCTGAGTCACCAAGTACTACCTGAGTACTACCTGATGTCACCGAGTACTGCCTGAGTACTACCTGATGTCAACCCAGTACTACCTGAGTACTTTTCCCCGATGTCACCGAGTACTGCCTGATGTCACCGAGTACTACCTGATGTCACCGAGTACTACCTGAGTACAACCTGATGTCACCGAGTACTGCCTGATGTCACCAAGTACTACCTAAGTACTACCTGATGTCACCGAGTACTACCTGAGTACTACCTGATGTCACCGAGTACTACCTGACTACTTCCTGATGTCACCGAGTACTGCCTGATGTCACAGGGTACTGCCTGATGTCACCGAGTACTGCATGATGTCATTGAGTACTGCCTGATATCACCGAGTACTACCTGAGTACTTCCTGATGTCACCGAGTACTGCCTGATGTTACAGGGTACTGCCTGATGTCACCGAGTACTGCATGATGTCATTGAGTACTGCCTGATGTCACCGAGTACTACCTGAGTACTACCTGATGTCACCGAGTACTACCTGATGTCACCGAGTACTGCCTGATGTCACCGAGTACTACGTGATGTCACCGAGTACTACCAGAGTACTACCTGATGTCACCAAGTACTACCTGACTACTACCTGATGTCACCAAGTACTACCTGAGTACTACCTGATGTCACCGAGTACTGCCTGAGTACTACCTGATGTCAACGAGTACTACCTGATGTCACTGAGTACTACCTGATGTCACCAAGTACTACCTGAGTACAACCTGATGTCTTCGAGTACTGCCTGATGTCACCAAGTACTACCTGAGTACTACCTGATGTCACCGAGTACTACCTGATGTCACTGAGTACTGCCTGATGTCACCGAGTACTACCTGATGTCACCGAGTACTGCCTGATGTCACGGAGTACTGCCTGATGTCACGGAGTACTGCCTGATGTCACCGAGTACTACCTGATGTCACCGAGTACTACCTGATGTCACCGAGTACTGCCTGATGTCACCGAGTACTACCTGAGTACTACCTGATGTCACCGAGTACTACCTGATGTCACTGAGTACTGCCTGATGTCACCGAGTACTACCTGAGTACTACCTGATGTCACCGAGTACTGCCTGATGTCACCGAGTACTACCTGATGTCACCGAGTACTGCCTGATGTCACCGAGTACTACCTGAGTACACCGAGTACTACCTGATGTCACCAAGTACTACCTGAGTACTACCTGATGTCACCGAGTACTACCTGAGTACTTCCTGATGTCACCAGTACTCTGAGTACTACCTGATGTCAACGAGTACTACCTGATGTCACCGAGTACTACCTGAGTCACCTGATGTCTACGAGTACTCCTGATGTCCGAGTACTACCTGATGTCACCAAGTACCAGTACTACCTGATGTCACCGAGTACTCCTGATGTCACGAGTACTGCCTGAGTACACTGAGTAGCCGAGTACTACCTGATGTCACTGAGTACTACCTGATGTCACCGAGTACTACCTGAGTCACCATGTCTATCGAGTACTACCTGATGTCCGAGTACTACCTGATGTCACCAAGTACTACCGAGTACTACCTGATGTCACGAGTACTGCCTGATGTCACCGAGTACTACCTGATGTCACCGAGTACTCCTGATGTCACGAGTACTGCCTGATGTCACGGAGTACTGCCTGATGTCACGAGTACTCCTGATGTCACCGAGTACTACCTGATGTCACCGAGTACTCCTGATGTCACCGAGTACTGCCTGAGTCACCTGATGTCCCGAGTACTACCTGATGTCACCGAGTACTGCCTGATGTCACCGAGTACTACCTGAGTCACCGAGACTCACCGAGTACTACCTGATGTCACCGAGTACTGCCTGATGTCACCGAGTACTACCTGATGTCACCGAGTACTGCCTGAGTCACCGAGTACTACCTGAGTACTACCTGAGTACTACCTGATGTCACCGAGTACTACCTGAGTACTACCTGATGTCACCGAGTACTACCTGAGTACCCTGATGTCAGAGTATACCGATGTCACAAGTACTACCTGAGTACTCCTGATGTCACCGAGTACTACCTGAGTACTACCTGATGTCCCAGTAACGTACTACCTGATGTCACCGAACTACCTGACTACTCCTGATGTCACCGAGTACTACCTGATGTCACCGAGTACTGCCTGATGTCACGGAGTACTGCCTGATGTCACGGAGTACTGCCTGATGTCACCGAGTACTACCTGATGTCACCGAGTACTACCTGATGTCACCGAGTACTGCCTGATGTCACCGAGTACTACCTGAGTACTACCTGATGTCACCGAGTACTACCTGATGTCACTGAGTACTGCCTGATGTCACCGAGTACTACCTGAGTACTACCAGACGTCACCGAGTACTGCCTGATGTCACCGAGTACTACCTGATGTCACCGAGTACTGCCTGATGTCACCGAGTACTACCTGAGTACTACCTGAGTACTACCTGATGTCACCAAGTACTACCTTAGTACTACCTGATGTCACCGAGTACTACCTGAGTACTTCCTGATGTCACAGAGTACTACCTGAGTACAACCTGATGTCACCGAGTACTGCCTGATGTCACCAAGTACTACCTGAGTACTACCTGATGTCACCGAGTACTACCTGAGTACTACCTGATGTCACCGAGTACTACCTGACTACTTCCTGATGTCACCGAGTACTGCCTGATGTCACAGGGTACTGCCTGATGTCACCGAGTACTGCATGATGTCATTGAGTACTGCCTGATATCACCGAGTACTACCTGAGTACTTCCTGATGTCACCGAGTACTGCCTGATGTTACAGGGTACTGCCTGATGTCACCGAGTACTGCATGATGTCATTGAGTACTGCCTGATGTCACCGAGTACTACCTGATGTCACCGAGTACTGCCTGATGTCACGGAGTACTGCCTGATGTCACGGAGTACTGCCTGATGTCACCGAGTACTACCTGATGTCACCGAGTACTACCTGATGTCACCGAGTACTACCTGATGTCACCGAGTACTGCCTGATGTCACCGAGTACTACGTGATGTCACCGAGTACTACCAGAGTACTACCTGATGTCACCAAGTACTACCTGACTACTACCTGATGTCACCAAGTACTACCTGAGTACTACCTGATGTCACCGAGTACTGCCTGAGTACTACCTGATGTCAACGAGTACTACCTGATGTCACTGAGTACTGCCTGATGTCACCGAGTACTACCTGATGTCACCGAGTACTGCCTGATGTCACGGAGTACTGCCTGATGTCACGGAGTACTGCCTGATGTCACCGAGTACTACCTGATGTCACCGAGTACTACCTGATGTCACCGAGTACTGCCTGATGTCACCGAGTACTACCTGAGTACTACCTGATGTCACCGAGTACTACCTGAGAACTAACTGATGTCACCGAGTACTACCTGATGTCACTGAGTACTGCCTGATGTCACCGACTACTACCTGAGTACTACCTGACGTCACCGAGTACTGCCTGATGTCACCAAGTACTACCTGATGTCACCGAGTACTGCCTGATGTCACCGAGTACTACCTGAGTACTACCTGATGTCACCAAGTACTACCTTAGTACTACCTGATGTCACCGAGTACTGCCTAATGTCACCGAGTACTACCTGAGTACTACCTGATGTCACCGAGTACTACCTGAGAACTAACTGATGTCACCGAGTACTACCTGATGTCACTGAGTACTGCCTGATGTCACCGAGTACTACCTGAGTACTACCAGACGTCACCGAGTACTGCCTGATGTCACCGAGTACTACCTGATGTCACCGAGTACTGCCTGATGTCACCGAGTACTACCTGAGTACTACCTGAGTACTACCTGATGTCACCGAGTACTACCTGAGTACTACCTGATGTCACCGAGTACTACCTGATGTCACCGAGTACTGCCTGATGTCACCGAGTACTACGTGATGTCACCGAGTACTACCAGAGTACTACCTGATGTCACCAAGTACTACCTGAGTACTACCTGATGTCACCGAGTACTGCCTGAGTACTACCTGATGTCAACGAGTACTACCTGATGTCACTGAGTACTACCTGATGTCACCAAGTACTACCTGAGTACAACCTGATGTCTTCGAGTACTGCCTGATGTCACCAAGTACTACCTGAGTACTACCTGATGTCACCGAGTACTACCTGATGTCACTGAGTACTGCCTGATGTCACCGAGTACTACCTGATGTCACCGAGTACTGCCTGATGTCACGGAGTACTGCCTGATGTCACGGAGTACTGCCTGATGTCACCGAGTACTACCTGATGTCACCGAGTACTACCTGATGTCACCGAGTACTGCCTGATGTCATCGAGTACTACCTGAGTACTACCTGATGTCACCGAGTACTACCTGATGTCACTGAGTACTGCCTGATGTCACCGAGTACTACCTGAGTACTACCAGACGTCACCGAGTACTGCCTGATGTCACCGAGTACTACCTGATGTCACCGAGTACTGCCTGATGTCACCGAGTACTACCTGAGTACTACCTGAGTACTACCTGATGTCACCAAGTACTACCTTAGTACTACCTGATGTCACCGAGTACTACCTGAGTACTTCCTGATGTCACAGAGTACTACCTGAGTACAACCTGATGTCACCGAGTACTGCCTGATGTCACCAAGTACTACCTGAGTACTACCTGATGTCACCGAGTACTACCTGAGTACTACCTGATGTCACCGAGTACTACCTGACTACTTCCTGATGTCACCGAGTACTGCCTGATGTCACAGGGTACTGCCTGATGTCACCGAGTACTGCATGATGTCATTGAGTACTGCCTGATATCACCGAGTACTACCTGAGTACTTCCTGATGTCACCGAGTACTGCCTGATGTTACAGGGTACTGCCTGATGTCACCGAGTACTGCATGATGTCATTGAGTACTGCCTGATGTCACCGAGTACTACCTGAGTACTACCTGATGTCACCGAGTACTACCTGATGTCACCGAGTACTGCCTGATGTCACCGAGTACTACGTGATGTCACCGAGTACTACCAGAGTACTACCTGATGTCACCAAGTACTACCTGACTACTACCTGATGTCACCAAGTACTACCTGAGTACTACCTGATGTCACCGAGTACTGCCTGAGTACTACCTGATGTCAACGAGTACTACCTGATGTCACTGAGTACTGCCTGATGTCACCGAGTACTACCTGATGTCACCGAGTACTGCCTGATGTCACGGAGTACTGCCTGATGTCACCGAGTACTACCTGATGTCACCGAGTACTGCCTGATGTCACCAAGTACTACCTAAGTACTACCTGATGTCACCGAGTACTACCTGAGTACTACCTGATGTCACCGAGTACTACCTGACTACTTCCTGATGTCACCGAGTACTGCCTGATGTCACAGGGTACTGCCTGATGTCACCGAGTACTGCATGATGTAATTGAGTACTGCCTGATATCACCGAGTACTACCTGAGTACTTCCTGATGTCACCGAGTACTGCCTGATGTTACAGGGTACTGCCTGATGTCACCGAGTACTGCATGATGTCATTGAGTACTGCCTGATGTCACCGAGTACTACCTGAGTACTACCTGATGTCACCGAGTACTACCTGATGTCACCGAGTACTGCCTGATGTCACCGAGTACTACGTGATGTCACCGAGTACTACCAGAGTACTACCTGATGTCACCAAGTACTACCTGACTACTACCTGATGTCACCAAGTACTACCTGAGTACTACCTGATGTCACCGAGTACTGCCTGAGTACTACCTGATGTCAACGAGTACTACCTGATGTCACTGAGTACTACCTGATGTCACCAAGTACTATCTGAGTACAACCTGATGTCTTCGAGTACTGCCTGATGTCACCAAGTACTACCTGAGTACTACCTGATGTCACCGAGTACTACCTGATGTCACTGAGTACTGCCTGATGTCACCGAGTACTACCTGATGTCACCGAGTACTGCCTGATGTCACGGAGTACTGCCTGATGTCACGGAGTACTGCCTGATGTCACCGAGTACTACCTGATGTCACCGAGTACTACCTGATGTCACCGAGTACTGCCTGATGTCACCGAGTACTACCTGAGTACTACCTGATGTCACCGAGTACTACCTGATGTCACTGAGTACTGCCTGATGTCACCGAGTACTACCTGAGTACTACCAGACGTCACCGAGTACTGCCTGATGTCACCGAGTACTACCTGATGTCACCGAGTACTGCCTGATGTCACAGAGTACTACCTGAGTACTACCTGAGTACTACCTGATGTCACCAAGTACTACCGTAGTACTACCTGATGTCACCGAGTACTACCTGAGTACTTCCTGATGTCACAGAGTACTACCTGAGTACAACCTGATGTCACCGAGTACTGCCTGATGTCACCAAGTACTACCTGAGTACTACCTGATGTCACCGAGTACTACCTGAGTACTACCTGATGTCACCGAGTACTACCTGACTACTTCCTGATGTCACCGAGTACTGCCTGATGTCACAGGGTACTGCCTGATGTCACCGAGTACTGCATGATGTCATTGAGTACTGCCTGATATCACCGAGTACTACCTGAGTACTTCCTGATGTCACCGAGTACTACCTGAGTACTACCTGATGTCACCGAGTACTACCTGATGTCACCGAGTACTGCCTGATGTCACCGAGTACTACCTGAGTACTACCAGATGTCACCGAGTACTGCCTGATGTCACCGAGTACTACCTGATGTCACCGAGTACTGCCTGATGTCACCGAGTACTACCTGAGTACTACCTGAGTACTACCTGATGTCACCAAGTACTACCTTAGTACTACCTGATGTCACCGAGTACTACCTGAGTACTTCCTGATGTCACAGAGTACTACCTGAGTACAACCTGATGTCACCGAGTACTGCCTGATGTCACCAAGTACTACCTGAGTACTACCTGATGTCACCGAGTACTACCTGAGTACTACCTGATGTCACCGAGTACTACCTGACTACTTCCTGATGTCACCGAGTACTGCCTGATGTCACAGGGTACTGCCTGATGTCACCGAGTACTGCATGATGTCAATGAGTACTGCCTGATGTCACCGAGTACTACCTGAGTACTTCCTGATGTCACCGAGTACTGCCTGATGTCACCGAGTACTGCCTGATGTCACCGAGTACTGCATGATGTCATTGAGTACTGCCTGATATCACCGAGTACTACCTGAGTACTACCTGATGTCACCGAGTACTACCTGATGTCACCGAGTACTGCCTGATGTCACCGAGTACTACGTGATGTCACCGAGTACTACCAGAGTACTACCTGATGTCACCAAGTACTACCTGACTACTACCTGATGTCACCAAGTACTACCTGAGTACTACCTGATGTCACCGAGTACTGCCTGAGTACTACCTGATGTCAACGAGTACTACCTGATGTCACTGAGTACTACCTGATGTCACCAAGTACTACCTGAGTACAACCTGATGTCTTCGAGTACTGCCTGATGTCACCAAGTACTACCTGAGTACTACCTGATGTCACCGAGTACTACCTGATGTCACTGAGTACTGCCTGATGTCACCGAGTACTACCTGATGTCACCGAGTACTGCCTGATGTCACGGAGTACTGCCTGATGTCATGGAGTACTGCCTGATGTCACCGAGTACTACCTGATGTCACCGAGTACTACCTGATGTCACCGAGTACTGCCTGATGTCACCGAGTACTACCTGAGTACTACCTGATGTCACCGAGTACTACCTGATGTCACTGAGTACTGCCTGATGTCACCGAGTACTACCTGAGTACTACCAGACGTCACCGAGTACTGCCTGATGTCACCGAGTACTACCTGATGTCACCGAGTACTGCCTGATGTCACCGAGTACTACCTGAGTACTACCTGAGTACTACCTGATGTCACCAAGTACTACCTTAGTACTACCTGATGTCACCGAGTACTACCTGAGTACTTCCTGATGTCACAGAGTACTACCTGAGTACAACCTGATGTCACCGAGTACTGCCTGATGTCACCAAGTACTACCTGAGTACTACCTGATGTCACCGAGTACTACCTGAGTACTACCTGATGTCACCGAGTACTACCTGACTACTTCCTGATGTCACCGAGTACTGCCTGATGTCACAGGGTACTGCCTGATGTCACCGAGTACTGCATGATGTCATTGAGTACTGCCTGATATCACCGAGTACTACCTGAGTACTTCCTGATGTCACCGAGTACTGCCTGATGTTACAGGGTACTGCCTGATGTCACCGAGTACTGCATGATGTCATTGAGTACTGCCTGATGTCACCGAGTACTACCTGATGTCACCGAGTACTGCCTGATGTCACGGAGTACTGCCTGTTGTCACCGAGTACTGCCTGATGTCACCGAGTACTACCTGATGTCACAGAGTACTACCTGATGTCACCGAGTACTACCTGATGTCACCGAGTACTGCCTGATGTCACCGAGTACTACCTGATGTCACCGAGTACTACCAGAGTACTACCTGATGTCACCAAGTACTACCTGACTACTACCTGATGTCACCGAGTACTACCTGAGTACTACCTGACGTCACCGAGTACTGCCTGAGTACTACCTGATGTCAACGAGTACTACCTGATGTCACTGAGTACTGCCTGATGTCACCGAGTACTACCTGATGTCACCGAGTACTGCCTGATGTCACGGAGTACTGCCTGATGTCACGGAGTACTGCCTGATGTCACCGAGTACTACCTGATGTCACCGAGTACTGCCTGATGTCACCGAGTACTGCCTGATGTCACCGAGTACTACCTGAGTACTACCTGATGTCACCGAGTACTACCTGAGAACTAACTGATGTCACCGAGTACTACCTGATGTCACTGAGTACTGCCTGATGTCACCGACTACTACCTGAGTACTACCTGATGTCACCGAGTACTGCCTGAGTACTACCTGATGTCACCGAGTACTGCCTGATGTCACCGAGTACTACCTGAGTACTACCTGATTTCACCAAGTACTACCTTAGTACTACCTGATGTCACCGAGTACTGCCTAATGTCACCGAGTACTACCTGAGTACTACCTGATGTCACCGAGTACTACCTGAGAACTAACTGATGTCACCGAGTACTACCTGATGTCACTGAGTACTGCCTGATGTCACCGAGTACTACCTGAGTACTACCAGACGTCACCGAGTACTGCCTGATGTCACCGAGTACTACCTGATGTCACCGAGTACTGCCTGATGTCACCGAGTACTACCTGAGTACTACCTGAGTACTACCTGATGTCACCGAGTACTACCTGAGTACTACCTGATGTCACCGAGTACTACCTGATGTCACCGAGTACTGCCTGATGTCACCGAGTACTACGTGATGTCACCGAGTACTACCAGAGTACTACCTGATGTCACCAAGTACTACCTGACTACTACTTGATGTCACCGAGTACTACCTGAGTACTACCTGACGTCACCGAGTACTGCCTGATGTCACCGAGTACTACCTGATGTCACCGAGTACTGCCTGATGTCACCGAGTACTACCTGATGTCACCAAGTACTACCTGAGTACAACCTGATGTCTTCGAGTACTGCCTGATGTCACCAAGTACTACCTGGGTACTACCTGATGTCACCGAGTACTGCCTGATGTCACCGAGTACGACCGGAGTACTACCTGATGTCACCGAGTACTACCTGAGAACCACCTGATGTCAACGAGTACTACCTGATGTCACTGAGTACTGCCAGATGTCACCGAGTACTACCTGAGTACTACCTGACGTCACCGAGTACTGCCTGATGTCACCGAGTACTACCTGATGTCACCGAGTACTGCCTGATGTCACCGAGTACTACCTGAGTACTACCTGATGTCACCGAGTACTGCCTGATGTCACCGAGTACGACCTGAGTACTACCTGATGTCACCGAGTACTACCTGAGTACTACCTGATGTCACCGAGTACTACCTGAGTACTACCTGATGTCACCAAGTACTACCTGAGTACTACCTGATGTCACCAAGTACTACCTTAGTACTACCTGATGTCACCGAGTACTACCTGAGTACTTCCTGATGTCACCGAGTACTACCTGATGTCACCGAGTACTGCCTGATGTCACCGAGTACTACGTGATGTCGCCGAGTACTACCAGAGTACTACCTGATGTCACCAAGTACCACCTGACTACTACCTGATGTCACCAAGTACTACCTGAGTACTACCTCATGTCACCGAGTACTGCCTGAGTACTACCTGATGTCACCGAGTACTACCTGATGTCACCGAGTACTACCTGATAACTAACTGATGTCACCGAGTACTGCCTGATGTCACCGAGTACTACCTGAGTACTACCAGACGTCACCGAGTACTGCCTGATGTCACCGAGTACTACCTGATGTCACCGAGTACTGCCTGATGTCACCGAGTACTACCTGAGTACTACCTGAGTACTACCTGATGTCACCAAGTACTACCTTAGTACTACCTGATGTCACCGAGTACTACCTGAGTACTTCCTGATGTCACCGAGTACTACCTGATGTCACCGAGTACTGCCTGATGTCACCGAGTACTACGTGATGTCGCCGAGTACTACCAGAGTACTACCTGATGTCACCAAGTACCACCTGACTACTACCTGATGTCACCAAGTACTACCTGAGTACTACCTGATGTCACCGAGTACTGCCTGAGTACTACCTGATGTCACCGAGTACTACCTGATGTCACTGAGTACTGCCTGATGTCACCGAGTACTACCTGATGTCACCGAGTACTGCCTGATGTCACGGAGTACTGCCTGATGTCACGGAGTACTGCCTGATGTCACCGAGTACTACCTGATGTCACCGAGTACTACCTGATGTCACCGAGTACTGCCTGATGTCACCGAGTACTACCTGAGTACTACCTGATGTCACCGAGTACTACCTGAGAACTAACTGATGTCACCGAGTACTACCTGATGTCACTGAGTACTGCCTGATGTCACCGAGTACTACCTGAGTACTACCAGACGTCACCGAGTACTGCCTGATGTCACCGAGTACTACCTGATGTCACCGAGTACTGCCTGATGTCACCGAGTACTACCTGAGTACTACCTGAGTACTACCTGATGTCACCAAGTACTACCTTAGTACTACCTGATGTCACCGAGTACTACCTGAGTACTTCCTGATGTCACAGAGTACTACCTGAGTACAACCTGATGTCACCGAGTACTGCCTGATGTCACCAAGTACTACCTGAGTACTACCTGATGTCACCGAGTACTACCTGAGTACTACCTGATGTCACCGAGTACTACCTGACTACTTCCTGATGTCACCGAGTACTGCCTGATGTCACAGGGTACTGCCTGATGTCACCGAGTACTGCATGATGTCATTGAGTACTGCCTGATATCACCGAGTACTACCTGAGTACTTCCTGATGTCACCGAGTACTGCCTGATGTTACAGGGTACTGCCTGATGTCACCGAGTACTGCATGATGTCATTGAGTACTGCCTGATGTCACCGAGTACTACCTGAGTACTACCTGATGTCACCGAGTACTACCTGATGTCACCGAGTACTGCCTGATGTCACCGAGTACTACGTGATGTCACCGAGTACTACCAGAGTACTACCTGATGTCACCAAGTACTACCTGACTACTACCTGATGTCACCAAGTACTACCTGAGTACTACCTGATGTCACCGAGTACTGTCTGAGTACTACCTGATGTCAACGACTACTACCTGATGTCACTGAGTACTGCCTGATGTCACCGAGTACTACCTGAGTACTACCAGACGTCACCGAGTACTGCCTGATGTCACCGAGTACTACCTGATGTCACCGAGTACTGCCTGATGTCACCGAGTACTACCTGAGTACTACCTGAGTACTACCTGATGTCACCAAGTACTACCTTAGTACTACCTGATGTCACCGAGTACTACCTGAGTACTTCCTGATGTCACAGAGTACTACCTGAGTACAACCTGATGTCACCGAGGACTGCCTGATGTCACCAAGTACTACCTGAGTACTACCTGATGTCACCGAGTACTACCTGAGTACTACCTGATGTCACCGAGTACTACCTGACTACTTCCTGATGTCACCGAGTACTGCCTGATGTCACAGGGTACTGCCTGATGTCACCGAGTACTGCATGATGTCATTGAGTACTGCCTGATATCACCGAGTACTACCTGAGTACTTCCTGATGTCACCGAGTACTGCCTGATGTTACAGGGTACTGCCTGATGTCACCGAGTACTGCATGATGTCATTGAGTACTGCCTGATGTCACCGAGTACTACCTGATGTCACCGAGTACTGCCTGATGTCACGGAGTACTGCCTGATGTCACGGAGTACTGCCTGATGTCACCGAGTACTACCTGATGTCACCGAGTACTACCTGATGTCACCGAGTACTACCTGATGTCACCGAGTACTGCCTGATGTCACCGAGTACTACGTGATGTCACCGAGTACTACCAGAGTACTACCTGATGTCACCAAGTACTACCTGACTACTACCTGATGTCACCAAGTACTACCTGAGTACTACCTGATGTCACCGAGTACTGCCTGAGTACTACCTGATGTCAACGAGTACTACCTGATGTCACTGAGTACTGCCTGATGTCACCGAGTACTACCTGATGTCACCGAGTACTGCCTGATGTCACGGAGTACTGCCTGATGTCACGGAGTACTACCTGATGTCACCGAGTACTACCTGATGTCACCGAGTACTACCTGATGTCACCGAGTACTGCCTGATGTCACCGAGTACTACCTGAGTACTACCTGATGTCACCGAGTACTACCTGAGAACTAACTGATGTCACCGAGTACTACCTGATGTCACTGAGTACTGCCTGATGTCACCGACTACTACCTGAGTACTACCTGACGTCACCGAGTACTGCCTGATGTCACCAAGTACTACCTGATGTCACCGAGTACTGCCTGATGTCACCGAGTACTACCTGAGTACTACCTGATGTCACCGAGTACTACCTGAGAACTAACTGATGTCACCGAGTACTACCTGATGTCACTGAGTACTGCCTGATGTCACCGAGTACTACCTGAGTACTACCAGACGTCACCGAGTACTGCCTGATGTCACCGAGTACTACCTGATGTCACCGAGTACTGCCTGATGTCACCGAGTACTAACTGAGTACTACCTGAGTACTACCTGATGTCACCGAGTACTACCTGAGTACTACCTGATGTCACCGAGTACTACCTGATGTCACCGAGTACTGCCTGATGTCACCGAGTACTACGTGATGTCACCGAGTACTACCAGAGTACTACCTGATGTCACCAAGTACTACCTGACTACTACTTGATGTCACCGAGTACTACCTGAGTACTACCTGACGTCACCGAGTACTGCCTGATGTCACCGAGTACTACCTGATGTCACCGAGTACTGCCTGATGTCACCGACTACTACCTGATGTCACCAAGTACTACCTGAGTACAACCTGATGTCTTCGAGTACTGCCTGATGTCACCAAGTACTACCTGGGTACTACCTGATGTCACCGAGTACTGCCTGATGTCACCGAGTACGACCGGAGTACTACCTGATGTCACCGAGTACTACCTGAGAACCACCTGATGTCAACGAGTACTACCTGATGTCACTGAGTACTGCCTGATGTCACCGAGTACTACCTGAGTACTACCTGACGTCACCGAGTACTGCCTGATGTCACCGAGTACTACCTGATGTCACCGAGTACTGCCTGATGTCACCGAGTACTACCTGAGTACTACCTGATGTCACCGAGTACTGCCTGATGTCACCGAGTACGACCTGAGTACTACCTGATGTCACCGAGTACTACCTGAGTACTACCTGATGTCACCGAGTACTACCTGAGTACTACCTGATGTCACCAAGTACTACCTGAGTACTACCTGATGTCACCAAGTACTACCTTAGTACTACCTGATGTCACCGAGTACTACCTGAGTACTTCCTGATGTCACCGAGTACTACCTGATGTCACCGAGTACTGCCTGATGTCACCGAGTACTACCTGATGTCACCGAGTACTGCCTGATGTCACGGAGTACTGCCTGATGTCACGGAGTACTGCCTGATGTCACCGAGTACTACCTGATGTCACCGAGTACTACCTGATGTCACCGAGTACTGCCTGATGTCACCGAGTACTACCTGAGTACTACCTGATGTCACCGAGTACTACCTGAGAACTAACTGATGTCACCGAGTACTACCTGATGTCACTGAGTACTGCCTGATGTCACCGAGTACTACCTGAGTACTACCAGACGTCACAGAGTACTTCCTGATGTCACCGAGTACTACCTGATGTCACCGAGTACTGCCTGATGTCACCGAGTACTACCTGAGTACTACCTGAGTACTACCTGATGTCACCAAGTACTACCTTAGTACTACCTGATGTCACCGAGTACTACCTGAGTACTTCCTGATGTCACAGAGTACTACCTGAGTACAACCTGATGTCACCGAGTACTGCCTGATGTCACCAAGTACTACCTGAGTACTACCTGATGTCACCGAGTACTACCTGAGTACTACCTGATGTCACCGAGTACTACCTGACTACTTCCTGATGTCACCGAGTACTGCCTGATGTCACAGGGTACTGCCTGATGTCACCGAGTACTGCATGATGTCATTGAGTACTGCCTGATATCACCGAGTACTACCTGAGTACTTCCTGATGTCACCGAGTACTGCCTGATGTTACAGGGTACTGCCTGATGTCACCGAGTACTGCATGATGTCATTGAGTACTGCCTGATGTCACCGAGTACTACCTGATGTCACCGAGTACTGCCTGATGTCACCGAGTACTACGTGATGTCACCGAGTACTACCAGAGTACTACCTGATGTCACCAAGTACTACCTGACTACTACCTGATGTCACCAAGTACTACCTGAGTACTACCTGATGTCACCGAGTACTGTCTGAGTACTACCTGATGTCAACGACTACTACCTGATGTCACTGAGTACTGCCTGATGTCACCGAATACTACCTGATGTCACCGAGTACTGCCTGATGTCACGGAGTACTGCCTGATGTCACGGAGTACTGCCTGATGTCACCGAGTACTACCTGATGTCACCAAGTACTACCTGATGTCACCGAGTACTGCCTGATGTCACCGAGTACTACCTGAGTACTACCTGATGTCACCGAGTACTACCTGAGAACTAACTGATGTCACCGAGTACTACCTGATGTCACTGAGTACTGCCTGATGTCACCGACTACTACCTGAGTACTACCTGACGTCACCGAGTACTGCCTGATGTCACCAAGTACTACCTGATGTCACCGAGTACTGCCTGATGTCACCGAGTACTACCTGAGTACTACCTGATTTCACCAAGTACTACCTTAGTACTACCTGATGTCACCGAGTACTGCCTAATGTCACCGAGTACTACCTGAGTACTACCTGATGTCACCGAGTACTACCTGAGAACTAACTGATGTCACCGAGTACTACCTGATGTCACTGAGTACTGCCTGATGTCACCGAGTACTACCTGAGTACTACCAGACGTCACCGAGTACTGCCTGATGTCACCGAGTACTACCTGATGTCACCGAGTACTGCCTGATGTCACCGAGTACTACCTGAGTACTACCTGAGTACTACCTGATGTCACCGAGTACTACCTGAGTACTACCTGATGTCACCGAGTACTACCTGATGTCACCGAGTACTGCCTGATGTCACCGAGTACTACGTGATGTCACCGAGTACTACCAGAGTACTACCTGATGTCACCAAGTACTAGCTGACTACTACTTGATGTCACCGAGTACTACCTGAGTACTACCTGACGTCACCGAGTACTGCCTGATGTCACCGAGTACTACCTGATGTCACCGAGTACTGCCTGATGTCACCGAGTACTACCTGATGTCACCAAGTACTACCTGAGTACAACCTGATGTCTTCGAGTACTGCCTGATGTCACCAAGTACTACCTGGGTACTACCTGATGTCACCGAGTACTGCCTGATGTCACCGAGTACGACCGGAGTACTACCTGATGTCACCGAGTACTACCTGAGAACCACCTGATGTCAACGAGTACTACCTGATGTCACTGAGTACTGCCTGATGTCACCGAGTACTACCTGAGTACTACCTGACGTCACCGAGTACTGCCTGATGTCACCGAGTACTACCTGATGTCACCGAGTACTGCCTGATGTCACCGAGTACTACCTGAGTACTACCTGATGTCACCGAGTACTGCCTGATGTCACCGAGTACGACCTGAGTACTACCTGATGTCACCGAGTACTACCTGAGTACTACCTGATGTCACCGAGTACTACCTGAGTACTACCTGATGTCACCAAGTACTACCTGAGTACTACCTGATGTCACCAAGTACTACCTTAGTACTACCTGATGTCACCGAGTACTACCTGAGTACTACCTGATGTCACCGAGTACTACCTGATGTCACCGAGTACTGCCTGATGTCACCGAGTACTACGTGATGTCGCCGAGTACTACCAGAGTACTACCTGATGTCACCAAGTACCACCTGACTACTACCTGATGTCACCAAGTACTACCTGAGTACTACCTCATGTCACCGAGTACTGCCTGAGTACTACCTGATGTCACCGAGTACTACCTGATGTCACCGAGTACTACCTGATTACTAACTGATGTCACCGAGTACTACCTGATGTCACTGAGTACTGCCTGATGTCACCGAGTACTACCTGAGTACTACCAGACGTCACCGAGTACTGCCTGATGTCACCGAGTACTACCTGATGTCACCGAGTACTGCCTGATGTCACCGAGTACTACCTGAGTACTACCTGAGTACTACCTGATGTCACCAAGTACTACCTTAGTACTACCTGATGTCACCGAGTACTACCTGAGTACTTCCTGATGTCACCGAGTACTACCTGATGTCACCGAGTACTGCCTGATGTCACCGAGTACTACGTGATGTCGCCGAGTACTACCAGAGTACTACCTGATGTCACCAAGTACCACCTGACTACTACCTGATGTCACCAAGTACTACCTGAGTACTACCTGATGTCACCGAGTACTGCCTGAGTACTACCTGATGTCACCGAGTACTACCTGATGTCACTGAGTACTGCCTGATGTCACCGAGTACTACCTGATGTCACCGAGTACTGCCTGATGTCACCGAGTACAGCCTGATGTCACGGAGTACTGCCTGATGTCACCGAGTACTACCTGATGTCACCGAGTACTACCTGATGTCACCGAGTACTGCCTGATGTCACCGAGTACTACCTGAGTACTACCTGATGTCACCGAGTACTACCTGAGAACTACCTGATGTCACCGAGTACTACCTGATGTCACTGAGTACTGCCTGATGTCACCGAGTACTACCTGAGTACTACCAGACGTCACCGAGTACTGCCTGATGTCACCGAGTACTACCTGATGTCACCGAGTACTGCCTGATGTCACCGAGTACTACCTGAGTACTACCTGAGTACTACCTGATGTCACCAAGTACTACCTTACGTACTACCTGATGTCACCGAGTACTACCTGAGTACTTCCTGATGTCACAGAGTACTACCTGAGTACAACCTGATGTCACCGAGTACTGCCTGATGTCACCAAGTACTAACTGAGTACTACCTGATGTCACCGAGTACTACCTGAGTACTACCTGATGTCACCGAGTACTACCTGAGTACTTCCTGATGTCACCGAGTACTGCCTGAGTACTACCTGATGTCACCGAGTACTGCCTGAGTACTACCTGATGTCAACGAGTACTACCTGATGTCACTGAGTACTGCCTGATGTCACCGAGTACTACCTGATGTCACCGAGTACTGCCTGATGTCACGGAGTACTGCCTGATGTCACGGAGTACTGCCTGATGTCACCGAGTACTACCTGATGTCACCGAGTACTACCTGATGTCACCGAGTACTGCCTGATGTCACCGAGTACTACCTGAGTACTACCTGATGTCACCGAGTACTACCTGAGAACTAACTGATGTCACCGAGTACTACCTGATGTCACTGAGTACTGCCTGATGTCACCGACTACTACCTGAGTACTACCTGACGTCACCGAGTACTGCCTGATGTCACCAAGTACTACCTGATGTCACCGAGTACTGCCTGATGTCACCGAGTACTACCTGAGTACTACCTGATTTCACCAAGTACTACCTTAGTACTACCTGATGTCACCGAGTACTGCCTAATGTCACCGAGTACTACCTGAGTACTACCTGATGTCACCGAGTACTACCTGAGAACTAACTGATGTCACCGAGTACTACCTGATGTCACTGAGTACTGCCTGATGTCACCGAGTACTACCTGAGTACTACCAGACGTCACCGAGTACTGCCTGATGTCACCGAGTACTACCTAATGTCAACGAGTACTGCCTGATGTCACCGAGTACTACCTGAGTACTACCTGATGTCACCGAGTACTACCTGAGTACTACCTGATGTCACCGAGTACTACCTGATGTCACCGAGTACTACCAGAGTACTACCTGATGTCACCAAGTACTACCTGACTACTACTTGATGTCACCGAGTACTACCTGAGTACTACCTGACGTCACCGAGTACTGCCTGATGTCACCGAGTACTACCTGATGTCACCGAGTACTGCCTGATGTCACCGAGTACTACCTGATGTCACCAAGTACTACCTGAGTACAACCTGATGTCTTCGAGTACTGCCTGATGTCACCAAGTACTACCTGGGTACTACCTGATGTCACCGAGTACTGCCTGATGTCACCGAGTACGACCGGAGTACTACCTGATGTCACCGAGTACTACCTGAGAACCACCTGATGTCAACGAGTACTACCTGATGTCACTGAGTACTGCCTGATGTCACCGAGTACTACCTGAGTACTACCAGACGTCACCGAGTACTGCCTGATGTCACCGAGTACTACCTGATGTCACCGAGTACTGCCTGATGTCACCGAGTACTACCTGAGTACTACCTGATGTCACCGAGTACTGCCTGATGTCACCGAGTACGACCTGAGTACTACCTGATGTCACCGAGTACTACCTGAGTACTACCTGATGTCACCGAGTACTACCTGAGTACTACCTGATGTCACCGAGTACTACCTGAGTACTACCTGATGTCACCAAGTACTACCTTAGTACTACCTGATGTCACCGAGTACTACCTGAGTACTTCCTGATGTCACCGAGTACTACCTGATGTCACCGAGTACTGCCTGATGTCACCGAGTACTACGTGATGTCGCCGAGTACTACCAGAGTACTACCTGATGTCACCAAGTACCACCTGACTACTACCTGATGTCACCAAGTACTACCTGAGTACTACCTCATGTCACCGAGTACTGCCTGAGTACTACCTGATGTCACCGAGTACTACCTGATGTCACCGAGTACTACCTGATAACTACCTGATGTCACCGAGTACTACCTGATGTCACTGAGTACTGCCTGATGTCACCGAGTACTACCTGAGTACTACCAGACGTCACCGAGTACTGCCTGATGTCACCGAGTACTACCTGATGTCACCGAGTACTGCCTGATGTCACCGAGTACTACCTGAGTACTACCTGAGTACTACCTGATGTCACCAAGTACTACCTTAGTACTACCTGATGTCACCGAGTACTACCTGAGTACTTCCTGATGTCACCGAGTACTACCTGATGTCACCGAGTACTGCCTGATGTCACCGAGTACTACGTGATGTCGCCGAGTACTACCAGAGTACTACCTGATGTCACCAAGTACCACCTGACTACTACCTGATGTCACCAAGTACTACCTGAGTACTACCTGATGTCACCGAGTACTGCCTGAGTACTACCTGATGTCACCGAGTACTACCTGATGTCACTGAGTACTGCCTGATGTCACCGAGTACTACCTGATGTCACCGAGTACTGCCTGATGTCACGGAGTACTGCCTGATGTCACGGAGTACTGCCTGATGTCACCGAGTACTACCTGATGTCACCGAGTACTACCTGATGTCACCGAGTACTGCCTGATGTCACCGAGTACTACCTGAGTACTACCTGATGTCACCGAGTACTACCTGAGAACTAACTGATGTCACCGAGTACTACCTGATGTCACTGAGTACTGCCTGATGTCACCGAGTACTACCTGAGTACTACCAGACGTCACCGAGTACTGCCTGATGTCACCGAGTACTACCTGATGTCACCGAGTACTGCCTGATGTCACCGAGTACTACCTGAGTACTACCTGAGTACTACCTGATGTCACCAAGTACTACCTTAGTACTACCTGATGTCACCGAGTACTACCTGAGTACTTCCTGATGTCACAGAGTACTACCTGAGTACAACCTGATGTCACCGAGTACTGCCTGATGTCACCAAGTACTACCTGAGTACTACCTGATGTCACCGAGTACTACCTGAGTACTACCTGATGTCACCGAGTACTACCTGACTACTTCCTGATGTCACCGAGTACTGCCTGATGTTACAGGGTACTGCATGATGTCACCGAGTACTGCATGAGTACTTCCTGATGTCACCGAGTACTGCCTGATGTTACAGGGTACTGCCTGATGTCACCGAGTACTGCATGATGTCATTGAGTACTGCCTGATGTCACCGAGTACTACCTGAGTACTACCTGATGTCACCGAGTACTACCTGATGTCACCGAGTACTGCCTGATGTCACCGAGTACTACCTGATGTCACTGAGTACTGCCTGATGTCACCGAGTACTGCCTGATGTCACGGAGTACTGCCTGATGTCACCGAGTACTACCTGATGTCACCGAGTACTACCTGATGTCACCGAGTACTGCCTGATGTCACCGAGTACTACCTGAGTACTACCTGATGTCACCGAGTATATTCTGTTCTCAGTGTGTGTGTCTGTACACAAATCAACAGATAGCTAACATGCTTCCAGAGAAAGTCAGAGGCTGGAGTAAAGTTGAATGCTCTTTACTGTTGTCGTCATTCTCGTGAAAGGATTTTTGTAAAACTGAAATGATACAGAAAGATAGCACCAATTACTACATGCTATTTCAACAGAAGCACACTTCAACAGACATAAAATGATGTGAATAACAGCTAAAAAGTTATAGCGTACAAATGTCACATTTAAACTATATGTAAATAGCTGTACATTCTTTGTAAATATCTTGTAAATAATGTACATAAACTTTACCAGCCTAGAAACACCGACAGTACTGGCATAAATGCAGCAGGAATGCTCTCAAATAGCTATTAAAAGGAAACACCATGGCTACTCACGGCTAGATTAACTTTGGCAGTGTTTACATGTAAATAACTAAAAGTATAAAAGTATAAATTATTTAAATGTAACTTAAATACATTACATGACACTTGTGTATCATTATAATTAACTATAAGCGTAAATATAACTTACAAGCGAAGTTTCCCAGGGCTCAAACAGGGGAGGGAAAGGATAAAGTAGCCGGAGCTGCAAGCTAACCGTAACAACTGACGCATTTCCTGTTTAGAATGTCTGAACTATGACCCGGCTGAGTCACGTGACTAAAACAACCAATGAAAACAATTGCCGGCGGTAAACGAGAGAATAATGGATGACCACTAGAGGGAGACAATTACCGCAAGATAGATGCAAAGTTCTTAGAGAACATGACACTCCCCGTCTGGTATTGATTAAGTACCACTATCAGAATAACTATAACATGTCTGAACAACAGGGGAATTAAGGTGAGTCCGTTTCGTCGGCACTCTTGAGGAGAACTGTCTCAGAGACAGGCCTCAGGAAAGTCTTTGCTGACCCAGATCTTGTGACCTTGAGTTCGATCTTCCTGACCTTTCCATCTTGGTCAGGGAATGTCTTTGTGACCACAGCCATGGGCCACTCGTTCCGCTTCACCTGATTATCCTTAAGCAGGACAAGGTCACCTTTTTGGATATTAGGCCGTACGTCCTGCCACTTGCTACGGCTTTGAAGTGTAGGAAGGTACTCGCGTCTCCATCTGTTCCAAAAGGTGTTTGCAAGATGCTGCACCTGTCTCCACTGCTGGCGGTGGAGGTCTTTGCCGTCAAAGGCTCCCGGAGGCGGAGGTGAAGTACACACCTTCTGTGTCAAGAGTGAAGCAGGGGTCAAGAGAAAGGGTGACTCTGGGTCTGAAGAGATCGGTGCGAGTGGCCTGGCATTAATGATTGCCGTGACCTCTGCCATTAAGGTGGACAACACCTCATGGGTGAGGCGTGAAGGACTGGTTTGTTTGAGCATGGAGTTGAGTATGCGTCTGGAGATGCCAATCATTCGCTCCCAAGCTCCTCCCATGTGGGAGGAATGAGGAGGATTGAAGATCCAAGAGCAGCCTTCTTCACCCAAGTACCTCCTGACATTAGGCTCTTTTGGATCAGTGAGAAGTATTTGCAACTCCTTGCAGGCACCTGTAAAGTTGGTTCCGCAGTCAGAACGAATTTGCTTAGCAGGTCCTCGTAGAGCAAAGAATCGCCGCAATGCATTGATGAAACTTGACGTGTCCATGGCCTCGATGAGTTCTATGTGGACGGCACGTGTGCTCATGCAGGTAAAGAGTACAGCCCATCTTTTGCTGTTGGCCTGACCCCCACGGGTTCGTCTCGTGGTGACAGCCCAAGGACCGAACACGTCGAGTCCCACATAGGTGAAGGGTGGCTCTGTGTTCAGGCGATCGGAGGGTAGATCTGCCATCTTTTGTTCAGTAGTCCTCCCGCGAAGTTTGTTACATACAACACATTTGTGGAGGATACTATTGATGCATTTCTTGGCCCCAACGATCCAGAATCCTGCTGTGCGTACAGACCCTTCTGTGAAGACACGACCTTGGTGCTTGACCTTCTCATGGTAATGCCTCACGAGCAGTGTTGCGATGTGGCTGCGGCCTGGGATGACGAGAGGGAACTTTTCTCTTGTGCTGAGTGTTGCGTGGTTGAGCCTACCTCCTATTCTGAGAAGGCCATCTTCACCCACACAGGGGTTCAGCTTTCTCAGAGGACTGTCTTTTGAGATGTCCTTTCCAGCAGCCAAGCAGGTGAACTCTTTGCTGTAGGTCTCTTTTTGCACACATTTAATGACAAGATTTTTTGCTTTTGACAGTTCTTCTGCTGTGTGCGGATTTTTGCATTGATGCCAACCGCTACAGATCTCATGCTTGGCTTTAGGTGCGCTTCTTTGGGACTGAATGATGTGCATCAGGGATGTTATAGCCCTCATCAGAGACTTCCAGGAAGAGAACCGCCCGAAGCGATGAGATCCCAGATTAGATGCAGGAACAGAGAGAGTAGTGACATGAGAACGCACCTCAGTGTCGGAATCTGGGTCGATGAGTTTGTATGACTTCTTTTCTGAAGTGGGCACTCCCTCAGGTAGGGACAGAAACGGGGGTCCTGTGAGCCATGTCGTGTTGGCTAACTCGGCTGCAGGTACAGATCGAGTGGCATGATCTGCTGGATTCTGAGTGGTGCAGACGTAGTGCCACTGCTCAGGTTGGGTGAACTTTCTTATACGCTGTACTCTGTTGCAGACATACACATAAAACCGTCTGGTTTGGTTATATATGTATCCCAAGACGACCTTGCTATCTGTGTAGAACTGCAATGTGTCTACGTTGATGTCCAACTCACTCTCCACCAGCTCTGCCACTTCCACTGCCAATACAGCGGCGCCTAGCTCCAACCTTGGGATAGTGTGGGCAGCTGGAGGCGCCAGTTTCGCCTTTCCTAAGACGAATCCTACATGACACTCTCCATCACTGTCTATCACCTTGAGGTAAGCTACAGCGGCGATGGCCTTCACTGAGGCATCTGAGAAGATGTGGAGCTCTTTCCTTTGAGCAGTAGAAAGGGTGGTAGGGATGTAAGCTCTTGGTATCTCGAACTCACTCAGGTCTTGTAAGGAGTCTTTCCACATCCTCCATTCAGCTTCCTTTTCATCCGGAAGAGGACTATCCCAGTCGAAGGCCTCACGGCTGATGAGTTCACGCAGCAGGAACTTCCCTTGAATGGTGATCGGCGCGACAAGTCCAAGAGGATCGAACAAACTGTTCACCGTGGCTAGAACACCTCTACGGGTGAAAGGCTTCTCTGTAGCTGCCACTCTGAAGGTGAAGATGTCATGTTTGAGATCCCAGCTGAGCCCTAAGCTGCGTTGGATGAGGGCTGAGTTGTCATCGAAGTCCAGGTTCTGCAGACCCTTCGCATGGTCTTCTGGCGGGAAGGCTTCCAAGACGTCACAGTGGTTCGATGCTATTTTATGGAGCCGTAAGTTGGAAGCAGCAAGCATCCCCTGTGCTCTTTTCAGCAAGTTGATAGCTTCAGCAGCTGATGGGAGTGACTTGAGGCCGTCATCAACGTAGAAGTCACGGTCTACAAAGTGTTTGGCATCCATGCCATATTCACTCGCTCCATGTTGTGCTGCACGATGAAGACCATAGATGGCTACTGCCGGTGACGGACTATTGCCGAATACATGGACTTTCATTCTGTATTCAACAATCTCCTTGCCTGGTTTGTTGTCTTTGAACCATAGGAACCGCAGGAAGTCTCGATTGTCTTCTCTGACTGTGAAGCTGTGAAACATCTGCTCGATGTCTGCTATAACAGCCACTGTTTCCCTTCGGAAGCGCAGCAAGACTCCGAGTAAGCTGTTGTTCAGATCCGGGCCGGTAAGAAGCACATCGTTCAGGGAGATGCCATGATGCTGAGCACTGGAGTCAAAGACGACTCTGATCTGGTTTGGCTTTTGAGGGTGGTACACGCCAAACATGGGTAAGTACCATCGTTCTTCTCCCTTTAACAGTGGTGGAGCTACCTCAGCCTGGTCGTCATCAAAGATCTTTTGCATGAAGTTCACAAACTGAGACTTCATTTCAGGCTTTCTTTCCAGGGTTCGGTGGAGAGAAGTAAGGCGACTGAGGGCCTGTTCTCGATTGTTTGAGAGCCGTCGCCGAGGGGATCGAAATGGGAGAGGCGCCACCCAGCTGTTGGTGTCATCCATAAACATATTTTTGTCCATGATCTGCAGGAAAAGCCTGTCTTCGATGGAGAGACCCACCTTGTCATCATCCTTGGTTCTCTCAAAGATTGTGCTACCAAGGCTACAGTCATCGTGGACTGTGGTGTCGTGTGCAAGCCCGTGAAGAGGGGTGCAGTAATGTGCTTGGTTGCTAAACTTCTCCTTGACTTGAAGGTGATTGGGGCAAGGAGTTAGGAGAGATGGACGTCCATTTTCAAGCACGTTGGTCCGGAAGGAAGTCACAGCCACTGGTTTGTGGGCTGAGCCCAAGCAGACGTCGCCTATAACAACCCAGCCAAGGTCTAGTCTTTGGGCATAGGGGGCACTGTGAGGACCATTGCGTTGCTCTCTGACTTTGTGAACCTGAAGGATGTCGCGTCCCAGAAGTAGGAGTATCTGGGCCTCTGGATCTAGGTGTGGTATTCTGTGAGCGATGGACTTCAGGTGAATGTGGTGCTGTGCAGCCGCTGGAGTTGGAATCTCTGACCGGTCATCTGGCATGTGATTGCACTCGATGAGTGTGGGGAGTATCACACTTGTTGTTCCATCCAATGACTCTGCCATGAACCCTGTGGCTCTTCTCCCGGATGTTTCAGTGACTCCTGCACACGTGCGGAGAGTGTATGGTGAGTCTGACCCTTTAATTTGGAAGAGGTCGAAGAATTCAGACCTGGCCAGTGACCTGTTACTCTGGTCGTCCAGAATAACGTAAACTTTAGTGGCTTTGTCCGGGCATGCCTTGGGATAGATCTTCA
The DNA here is from genome assembly GCA_916701645.2 of Sebastolobus alascanus. NCBI lineage: Eukaryota > Metazoa > Chordata > Actinopteri > Perciformes > Sebastidae > Sebastolobus > Sebastolobus alascanus. The sequence goes on from CAKAOJ020001215.1 coordinate 56,491, forward strand.
CCAGAAGGATCTTGGAGCAGGATCTAAGCACCTTACCTTCGCCACAGACTTCTGTGCACTTGGAGGTGACTGCTGGTTGAGGTGTCTCTCCTTCACCCTCCCCGCCATGCTCTGAGGAGGGGTCTATCATGTTCCATTGAGGGGGTCCAGGGTGGAGCGCTGCAATGTGGCGTTCACTCTCACATTCTCTGCACTTTAAAGCTGCCTTACAGTCCTTTGCCTGGTGAGTAGTAGAAGAGCAACACCTAAAGCAGATACCGTTCTCTTTAAGAAAGGCTTTGCGCTCTTCAAGTGGCTTGCTCCGAAATCCTCTACACTTTTTTAGAGGATGGGGTTTCTGATGGATAGGGCATTGTCTGTCAATGTCACCCAGTTTTCCGCTTGATCCGTCTGACTGAGAAGCTGAGCGATGCGATGCAACTTCTGTCTTGTGAGCAGAGACGTGAGCTTTGGCGTATCCTGATCTCCTTTCCACTCGTTCAGGCTTCGATGGACCCGTAGAGAACCTGTAAGGACTGTTCGATGAAGCTGCAGGTACTGTTGAGAGAGTGAAGCTAGGGTCGTTTCTTCGGCGTGCTTCCTTACATATGAAATCTGTGAAAAATGCAAATGGAGGAAAAGAGACATTGTGCTGCTCTTTGTACTGAGAGCCTTGAGCTAACCACCTCTCTTGCAGACTAAGTGGTAACTTCTCAACGATAGGGTTGACGCCCCTTGCAGTGTCAAGGTACGAGAGCCCAGGCAAGTAGCCCTCAGATTTGGCAGACTCTAACTCCCTTAGCAGGTCTCCCAGCTCCCTGAGTTTTAAGGGGTCTCTGTGATTGATTTTAGGAAAGTCCTCCATCCTCTCAAAGAGAGCTCTCTCTATCACTTCAGGGGAGCCGTAGCACTCCTCTAGGCGATCCCAAGCCATTCTTAAGCCTATGGCAGGGTTGGCGACATGCACAGAACGGATCCTTATGACGTGCTCCAAAGACTGATTTCCCAACCACTTTGTTAAGAGGTCAAGCTCCTCGCTGGCAGTTAAGTCAAGTCCTCCAGTAGCATTGAGGAACGAGGATTTCCACGCCCAATAACCTTCTGGGCGATCGTTGAACTTGATGAGGCCAGAATTCACAAGCTCTCGCCGTACCAAGTACCTTGCAATGTCACTCACACCAGTCCTGTCATCAGTATGTGGCTGTAATGAAGCTCTGTTGAAAGAGGGAGCGTGTGGCTGAGCAGAGAGGAGTCGAACAGGGGGGTGGTGATGAACTGCTGGTGCTGGCCTTTCAGGTTGCTGCACTGCATGAGCATTGTTTTGGGGTAAGAAGTGAGAAGCTCTGCTGTCAAGGCCAGGGGCATGCTCCTTTTTATCTGATTGGACATCAGGTTTGATGGGCGGCAATAGAGTTGGCGTATATGGTTTAAGTACTGGGGGCTCTGCATCACTAAGATGTAGCTGGGGGTGGTGTTCGACATAGTCACGGGTGCGTTGGATGGCGACATGAACTGTATCGTGATGACTCCTACTGCCCTCTCTACTATCGCCCTCTGCTGATGCTGCTGCTTCAAGAACCTCAGCTTCTGCTAAGGCTGCTGCCAACTCTTTCTCGTGTTCCAATGCTGATAACTCAGCTGCTATGTGTGCCTCTTTAACTTTCAAGTCGGCTGCCAGACGAGCCTCTTCTATCTTTAAATCAGCTTCTCGCTGAACGAAAGTGGCGCGCGCACGCGCAGCTTCTACTTTAGCACGAGCCCTGGCTGCGGCCCTGCTAGCTGAAGAGGATTTAGATGAGGTGGATGAGGTGGAATGTTGTGATCTTCCTTCGTGTGCAGGGTCTTGTTCTTTGACACCAACATCAGTGGTAAACAACCGTTCCAGTCCAACTTCACTAGTATGTGACATCATGAGTTGTGGTCCTCCAAAGATGTATGAGAAGAGGTGAGTATGGAGGCTTTTGCGTGTGTGGAGAGGCGTGCTTGCACTGTACTTGATTTTCCTGATGATGTAGAGCCCGCTGTGATGACGCTTTTTTACTATTCTGTTCTCAGTGTGTGTGTCTGTACACAAATCAACAGATAGCTAACATGCTTCCAGAGAAAGTCAGAGGCTGGAGTAAAGTTGAATGCTCTTTACTGTTGTCGTCATTCTCGTGAAAGGATTTTTGTAAAACTGAAATGATACAGAAAGATAGCACCAATTACTACATGCTATTTCAACAGAAGCACACTTCAACAGACATAAAATGATGTGAATAACAGCTAAAAAGTTATAGCGTACAAATGTCACATTTAAACTATATGTAAATAGCTGTACATTCTTTGTAAATATCTTGTAAATAATGTACATAAACTTTACCAGCCTAGAAACACCGACAGTACTGGCATAAATGCAGCAGGAATGCTCTCAAATAGCTATTAAAAGGAAACACCATGGCTACTCACGGCTAGATTAACTTTGGCAGTGTTTACATGTAAATAACTAAAAGTATAAAAGTATAAATTATTTAAATGTAACTTAAATACATTACATGACACTTGTGTATCATTATAATTAACTATAAGCGTAAATATAACTTACAAGCGAAGTTTCCCAGGGCTCAAACAGGGGAGGGAAAGGATAAAGTAGCCGGAGCTGCAAGCTAACCGTAACAACTGACGCATTTCCTGTTTAGAATGTCTGAACTATGACCCGGCTGAGTCACGTGACTAAAACAACCAATGAAAACAATTGCCGGCGGTAAACGAGAGAATAATGGATGACCACTAGAGGGAGACAATTACCGCAAGATAGATGCAAAGTTCTTAGAGAACATGACAGAGTACTACCTGATAACTAACTGATGTCACAGAGTACTACCTGATGTCACTGAGTACTGCCTGATGTCACCGAGTACTACCTGAGTACTACCAGACGTCACCGAGTACTGCCTGATGTCACCGAGTACTACCTGATGTCACCGAGTACTGCCTGATGTCACCGAGTACTACCTGAGTACTACCTGAGTACTACCTGATGTCACCAAGTACTACCTTAGTACTGCCTGATGTCACCGAGTACTACGTGATGTCGCCGAGTACTACCAGAGTACTACCTGATGTCACCAAGTACCACCTGAGTACTACCTGATGTCACCAAGTACTACCTGAGTACTACCTGATGTCACCGAGTACTGCCTGAGTACTACCTGATGTCACCGAGTACTACCTGATGTCACTGAGTACTGCCTGATGTCACCGAGTACTACCTGATGTCACCGAGTACTGCCTGATGTCACCGAGTACTACCTGATGTCACCGAGTACTACCTGATGTCACCGAGTACTGCCTGATGTCACCGAGTACTACCTGAGTACTACCTGATGTCACCGAGTACTACCTGAGAACTAACTGATGTCACCGAGTACTACCTGATGTCACTGAGTACTGCCTGATGTCACCGAGTACTACCTGAGTACTACCTGAGTACTACCTGATGTCACCAAGTTCTACCTTAGTACTACCTGATGTCACCGAGTACTACCTGAGTACTTCCTGATGTCACAGAGTACTACCTGAGTACAACCTGATGTCACCGAGTACTGCCTGATGTCACCAAGTACTACCTGAGTACTACCTGATGTCACCGAGTACTACCTGAGTACTACCTGATGTCACCGAGTACTACCTGAGTACTTCCTGATGTCACCGAGTACTGCCTGATGTTACAGGGTACTGCCTGATGTCACCGAGCACTGCATGATGTCATTGAGTACTGCCTGATGTCACCGAGTACTACCTGAGTACTACCTGATGTCACCGAGTACTACCTGATGTCACCGAGTACTGCCTGATGTCACCGAGTACTACCTGATGTCACTGAGTACTGCCTGATGTCACCGAGTACTGCCTGATGTCACGGAGTACTGCCTGATGTCACCGAGTACTACCTGATGTCACCGAGTACTACCTGATGTCACCGAGTACTGCCTGATGTCACCGAGTACTACCTGAGTACTACCTGATGTCACCGAGTACTACCTGATAACTAACTGATGTCACCGAGTACTACCTGATGTCACTGAGTACTGCCTGATGTCACCGAGTACTACCTGAGTACTACCAGACGTCACCGAGTACTGCCTGATGTCACCGAGTACTACCTGATGTCACCGAGTACTGCCTGATGTCACCGAGTACTACCTGAGTACTACCTGAGTACTACCTGATGTCACCAAGTACTACCTTAGTACTACCTGAGTACTACCTGATGTCACCGAGTACTGCCTGATGTCACGGAGTACTGCCTGATGTCACGGAGTACTGCCTGATGTCACCGAGTACTACCTGATGTCACCGAGTACTACCTGATGTCACCGAGTACTGCCTGATGTCACCGAGTACTACCTGAGTACTACCTGATGTCACCGAGTACTACCTGAGAACTAACTGATGTCACCGAGTACTACCTGATGTCACTGAGTACTGCCTGATGTCACCGAGTACTACCTGAGTACTACCAGACGTCACCGAGTACTGCCTGATGTCACCGAGTACTACCTGATGTCACCGAGTACTGCCTGATGTCACCGAGTACTACCTGAGTACTACCTGAGTACTACCTGATGTCACCAAGTACTACCTTAGTACTACCTGATGTCACCGAGTACTACCTGAGTACTACCTGATGTCACAGAGTACTACCTGAGTACTTCCTGATGTCACCGAGTACTACGTGATGTCGCCGAGTACTACCTGAGTACTACCTGATGTCACCAAGTACCACCTGACTACTACCTGATGTCACCAAGTACTACCTGAGTACTACCTGATGTCACCGAGTACTGCCTGAGTACTACCTGATGTCACCGAGTACTACCTGATGTCACTGAGTACTGCCTGATGTCACCGAGTACTACCTGATGTCACCGAGTACTGCCTGATGTCACGGAGTACTGCCTGATGTCACGGAGTACTGCCTGATGTCACCGAGTACTACCTGATGTCACCGAGTACTACCTGATGTCACCGAGTACTGCCTGATGTCACGGAGTACTGCCTGATGTCACGGAGTACTGCCTGATGTCACCGAGTACTACCTGATGTCACCGAGTACTACCTGATGTCACCGAGTACTGCCTGATGTCACCGAGTACTACCTGAGTACTACCTGATGTCACCGAGTACTACCTGAGTACTACCTGATGTCACCGAGTACTACCTGATGTCACTGAGTACTGCCTGATGTCACCGAGTACTACCTGAGTACTACCAGACGTCACCGAGTACTGCCTGATGTCACCGAGTACTACCTGATGTCACCGAGTACTGCCTGATGTCACCGAGTACTACCTGAGTACTACCTGAGTACTACCTGATGTCACCGAGTACTACCTGAGTACTACCTGATGTCACCGAGTACTGCCTGAGTACTTCCTGATGTCACAGAGTACTACCTGAGTACAACCTGATGTCACCGAGTACTGCCTGATGTCACCAAGTACTACCTGAGTACTACCTGATGTCACCGAGTACTACCTGAGTACTACCTGATGTCACCGAGTACTACCTGACTAATTCCTGATGTCACCGAGTACTGCCTGATGTCACAGGGTACTGCCTGATGTCACCGAGTACTGCATGATGTCATTGAGTACTGCCTGATATCACCGAGTACTACCTGAGTACTTCCTGATGTCACCGAGTACTGCCTGATGTTACAGGGTACTGCCTGATGTCACCGAGTACTGCATGATGTCATTGAGTACTGCCTGATGTCACCGAGTACTACCTGAGTACTACCTGATGTCACCGAGTACTACCTGATGTCACCGAGTACTGCCTGATGTCACCGAGTACTACGTGATGTCACCGAGTACTACCAGAGTACTACCTGATGTCACCAAGTACTACCTGACTACTACCTGATGTCACCGAGTACTACCTGATGTCACCGAGTACTACCTGATAACTAACTGATGTCACGGAGTACTGCCTGATGTCACCGAGTACTGCCTGATGTCACCGAGTACTACCTGATGTCACCGAGTACTGCCTGATGTCACCGAGTACTACCTGAGTACTACCTGAGTACTACCTGATGTCACCAGGTACTACCTTAGTACTACCTGATGTCACCGAGTACTACCTGAGTACTTCCTGATGTCACCGAGTACTACCTGATGTCACCGAGTACTGCCTGATGTCACCGAGTACTACGTGATGTCGCCGAGTACTACCAGAGTACTACCTGATGTCACCAAGTACCACCTGACTACTACCTGATGTCACCAAGTACTACCTGAGTACTACCTGATGTCACCGAGTACTGCCTGAGTACTACCTGATGTCACCGAGTACTACCTGATGTCACTGAGTACTGCCTGATGTCACCGAGTACTACCTGATGTCACCGAGTACTGCCTGATGTCACGGAGTACTGCCTGATGTCACGGAGTACTGCCTGATGTCACCGAGTACTACCTGATGTCACCGAGTACTACCTGATGTCACCGAGTACTGCCTGATGTCACCGAGTACTACCTGAGTACTACCTGATGTCACCGAGTACTACCTGAGTACTACCTGATGTCACCGAGTACTACCTGATGTCACTGAGTACTGCCTGATGTCACCGAGTACTACCTGAGTACTACCAGACATCACCGAGTACTGCCTGATGTCACCGAGTACTACCTGATGTCACCGAGTACTGCCTGATGTCACCGAGTACTACCTGAGTACTACCTGAGTACTACCTGATGTCACCAAGTACTACCTTAGTACTACCTGATGTCACCGAGTACTACCTGAGTACTTCCTGATGTCACAGAGTACTACATGAGTACAACCTGATGTCACCGAGTACTGCCTGATGTCACCAAGTACTACCTGAGTACTACCTGATGTCACCGAGTACTACCTGAGTACTACCTGATGTCACCGAGTACTACCTGACTACTTCCTGATGTCACCGAGTACTGCCTGATGTTAGAGGGTACTGCATGATGTCACCGAGTACTGCATGAGTACTTCCTGATGTCACCGAGTACTGCCTGATGTTACAGGGTACTGCCTGATGTCACCGAGTACTGCATGATGTCATTGAGTACTGCCTGATGTCACCGAGTACTACCTGAGTACTACCTGATGTCACCGAGTACTACCTGATGTCACCGAGTACTGCCTGATGTCACCGAGTACTACCTGATGTCACTGAGTACTGCCTGATGTCACCGAGTACTGCCTGATGTCACGGAGTACTGCCTGATGTCACCGAGTACTACCTGATGTCACCGAGTACTACCTGATGTCACCGAGTACTGCCTGATGTCACCGAGTACTACCTGAGTACTACCTGATGTCACCGAGTACTACCTGATTACTAACTGATGTCACCGAGTACTACCTGATGTCACTGAGTACTGCCTGATGTCACCGAGTACTACCTGAGTACTACCAGACGTCACCGAGTACTGCCTGATGTCACCGAGTACTACCTGATGTCACCGAGTACTGCCTGATGTCACCGAGTACTACCTGAGTACTACCTGAGTATTACCTGATGTCACCAAGTACTACCTTAGTACTACCTGATGTCACCGAGTACTACCTGAGTACTTCCTGATGTCACCGAGTACTACCTGATGTCACCTGATGTCACCGAGTACTACCTGATGTCACCGAGTACTACCTGAGTACTACCTGATGTCACCGAGTACTACCTCACTACTTCCTGATGTCACCGAGTACTGCCTGATGTTACAGGGTACTGCATGATGTCACCGAGTACTGCATGAGTACTTCCTGATGTCACCGAGTACTGCCTGATGTTACAGGGTACTGCCTGATGTCACCGAGTACTGCATGATGTCATTGAGTACTGCCTGATGTCACCGAGTACTACCTGAGTACTACCTGATGTCACCGAGTACTACCTGATGTCACCGAGTACTGCCTGATGTCACCGAGTACTACCTGATGTCACTGAGTACTGCCTGATGTCACCGAGTACTGCCTGATGTCACGGAGTACTGCCTGAAGTCACCGAGTACTAACTGATGTCACCGAGTACTACCTGATGTACCGAGTACTGCCTAATGTCACCGTGTACTACCTGAGAACTACCTGATGTCACCGAGACTACCTGATGTCTCCGAGTACTGCCTGATGTCACCGAGTACTACCTGATGTCACTGAGTACTGCATAGATGTCACCGAGTACTGACCAGATGTCACGAGTACTGCCTGATGTCACCGAGTACTACCTGATGTCACCGAGTACTGATGTCGACTCTATGTCACGCGAGTACATGCCTGATGTCACCGAGTACTACCTATACTTCCTGATGTCACCGAGTATACCTGATACGTTCCGAGTACCTGTACTGTGTCTGAGTACTCCGGGACACCGAGTCTCCGAGTCACCCAGTACTGCCTGATGTCACCGAGTACTACCTGATGTCACCGAGTACTGCCTGATGTCACCGAGTACTACCTGAGTACTACCTGATGTACACCGAGTACTCCTATGTCCCAAACCTATGTACCCTACTACCTGATGTCACATACCTTGTCACCGAGTACTACCTGATGCACGAGTACCCCGATGTCACCGAGTACTACTGATGTACCGAGTACTCCGAGTACTACTATCCCAATACCCTGCACCTATGTCACCAGTACTACCTGATGTACCGATCCCTGTGTCACCGAGTACTCCTGATCCGAGTACTGCCTGAGTACCCCTTTTCATGAGTACTGCCTGATGTCACCGAGTACTACCTGATGTCACCAGAGTAATGCACGAGTCACCGAGTACTACCTGATGTCACCGAGTACTACCTGAAAACACTGATGTCACCGAGTACTACCTGATGTCACGAGTACCTGCGATGTCACCGAGTACTACCTGATACTACCGAGTCACCGAGTACTCCTGATGTCACCGAGTACTCCTGATGTCACCGAGTACTCCTGATTACCAGACACCGAGTACTCCTGGTTTTCCGGGCACCATACCAGTACTCCTGATGTCACCCAGTAACCCCGAGTTTTTGGGATTCCTTTTTCAAATACTTTTTTCCCGATGTCACCCAGTATATGAGT
>CAKAOJ020001216.1:0-35000 GCA_916701645.2 Sebastolobus alascanus
CCCGTAAATAAAGTTTGGGGGCCCTTTTTTTTTTTTTGGGAAATAGCCCGGGGGCCGGGGGGGTGGGTAACCCGTTTTACCCGGTGAGAGGCTGAAAAGATGACCACCAGTCTCTGAGTACAAATTATAAACTGTCTTTATTTCAATAACTACAATATACTATTTAAAACATGTATACTGTAGGAGATCATTCTGCTATTGTATGGCTGGGTATAGTACCGGGCGGCCGGGCGCAAATTATGGCTTTCCCCACCTGACTGTAAATACTGTACCACTCGTTTGGAAACAGTACATGAATAATAAGGATATATTCTAAACAAAAAAAATTAAATAGGCCTAAATTCCACCATTTGTCCTCAGATAATAGTTATTATCAGATAAGAGATAATAATATCCTTAATATTACTTTACGGACGTTTTGAAAACCAGTGACGATAATGCAGTGATTATGGTTTCATGTTAACTAACCTCTCTTGGACGCTTGTATCACAATACACCTGAAGGCCGTTCTTTCATGTACAGTATTGTGATACAATCGTCCAAGACAGAACGATAATGATTGCTGATAAAAGTTATTAAAAATGCACTACTTTGGCTCTGAAGCAGCAGCCTCTCTGTCTGTAGTCACCTCTCATAGGCTCACTCTATGTCCCGCCCACAGCACTATCTGATTGGTTACACGTCACGAGTAATAGCCTATCAACACTGAAGGCTGCTACAAAGCTGCTCCAGTGAGCGAGCGGAGCTGTGAGTTGAACGTAAGACAGCAGATATTGATGAAGTTGCAATAAACATCACAGAATGTCACAGAAATATACACAGTAAGAGTAAAACAAACACTCAATGTTTCCGCTGGTACCGTTTTGCTGTCACAGCAACAAAAAAACATAAAAGTAGAATAGTAGTCAGTGGATGTTCAGCGCTATGAGGCGGCCTATGAGAACACGACCGAGAGATGTGACCCATGACCAGATTATCTTATGTTTATAAAAATGCAGCGCAGTAAGGATAGAGACATTTCATACATCGGACGTATTGAACGCAGACTCGACCTGCTGATGCACATTCAACCCGCGCTGGACCGGTTCAGAGAGGCCAGGCTGCAGTGTAGTTCATACACTTCACTGATAAACCAGAGAACTGTGCAGTAACAATGAGCTTCATGATCAAAGAAAGTTTTCCATCACATCTACACTTTAGTCCACTCGCACTCTCCCTCGACAAAATTTAAAAACAGTCAAAATGACTGCCTTGGTAGTTCTAGTGTGAAATTAATTAAGACTCTGCTACAGGCTCTCTCTTTATTTTTTTAAGGAGACAAGGTTGTCCCCACGTTAAGTTCCCTACTGTACTGTATGTAGAGTATTGTACTGCATGAGGAGCAGAAATGCAGAGTTCAGCTTCTCTCACAGCTGTTGCAGTCTAGACTGCTCACACCTGGTGGTGGTTGGTGCAAACTGCAGCTAGTGCAGGAAACAACAGAAGAGAATAAAAGTCTCCCCTCCCTTTCTGCCACAGCGAGGCACCGTTACCGCCGCGGCAACCCAGCAAAATTAGATGCATCCTATCATACCACTACTACTACTTCTAATAATAATAATAATAATAATTATAATACATTATACAAATTGTCAATATGTGTGTGTTTTAAATATGGAATTCACCCAGTAATTTGTGGAAAATATGACAGAAAATCATCTGTGCAAAATATATGGTTTTCCCGCTCGTCCCTGACTCCCCTCTGCTGTCTGTATTTCTGAAGTTCAGCTCACAGCAGGCGGGTCTGTGTAGCAGCTTAGCCAATAGCCGATTCAAGCTCTGAACGTATGACATTAAATTTAGCCAATCAGCGTCCTCAAATCTAATACGAGAGGGGCGATTATAGCCAGCTACTGCTAAAGTCAGGACTGCTCTCTGAGGTCTCTAGAGGAGCCATTTTAACTATTACAATGGTGAGCGGGACCGCTACTGCGAGACCGAACCCTGACTCGGTAAAATCTGTCCTCCTGGAGCCGTTTGAGAGAAGAACTTTGGTGGATAAACTACAGGTGAAGGAGCCGGGCCCAGATCAACCCGACCTGGTAATAAAACAGCAGGCTGGTGAAGAAGGGAATAAGTATATCCGAGGCTTCTGTCGTAGCTGGTACACCAGAAAGACCTGGCTAGCTGGATGCCGTCATGCTTTATTTAGCTTTCCGTGCTTGCTCTTTGAAACGACGGGGACAGATCCAGCATGGACAACAGCGGGAGTGAAGGATATGAAGCACCTGTAGGAAAAAGTAAAGAAACACGAGAACACCAGGACACACATGGAAAACTCTGTCCAGCTAGCCGTGCTAGGCCGAGTGAACATCGCTCCGCAGCTGGATGACGACCACAGGACTGCGGTCAGGAAACACAACGAGGAGGAGGATAAAAACCGGCACATTTTATCCAAAATAATCCATTGTGTGAAGTTTTGTGGTGCTTTTGAGTTGGCTCTGCGTGGGCATGACGAGACCGATTCCTCGCTCAACCCTGGTGTTTTCAGGAGGTTGGTGGATTTTGTTGCCTCACTGGACACCGTGCTGGAGGAGCACCTGAAGACCGCCGCCGTTTTTAAAGGCACGTCAAAGACGGTGCAAAACGAGCTGTTAGACTGCATGCTGTCAGTGCTTAGGGATTACATTCTGGAGGAAGTAAAGAGCGCTGATTTGATCGCAATTCAAGCAGACGAGTCGACGGACATTTCCACCCACTGCCAGCTGGTGCTTGTGCTACGCTACATCGATGCCAACAATAACATCCAGGAGCGGTTTTTCAAGTTCATTACTATCCAGAAACTTAATTGAGACCGATAAATTAATTGTATTGTTCTTGTTAACTGTGTTTTATGTAGTATTAATATTTGTAGATGTGTTGTGGTTGTGCCTTTTCAGTAAGGTGAGAGAGTTTTGAAGCAGAAGTTTTGCTGGAGTTTACCATCTCTACACCTCAGAGTACTAGAGTCCATGATTATGTACATTCAGGTGTCTGAATAGCTTCAGGACTTAACAGCAGTTTTCCTAATTGCACTTCATGTTTACTTCCCCTGATCTTTACCTCACTATTGATTTACCAAACAAAGCGAGGTCAATAGGGGCATCACATTAAGTAAACATTTCCTATTACATGTTATATTGTTATATTATATTATTATTGTATTACATGTTTATTGTATTATAGTACATGCAGTGGTGGAAGAAGTACTCAGATCTTGTACTTCAGTAAAAGTAGCAATACTACCATACAGAAATACTCTGTTACAAGTAAGAGTCCTGCATTCAAAAGTAAAAGTGCAAAAATATTAGCATCTGAATACTTGACGTACCAAACATAAAAGTACTCATTATGCAGAATAATTTTTAGTATTGTATTCTAATTGATACCTTAATGTGTTTATCTCTTTAATGTTGCAGCTGGTAAAGGTGGAGCTCATTTTAATGACCATATACTGCTGGGTAGTTTAATCTATAATATTACATCATTTATTAGTTGATTATATTTTGTATTAATAATCTGAATCTGTAAAGTAACTAAAGTTGTCAGATAAATGTAGTGGAGTAAAAAGTCTAATATTTCCCTCTGAGATGTAGTTGAGTAGAAGTAGAAAGTAGCAGAACATGGAAATACTCAAGTAAAGTCGAAGTACCTCAAAAATGTACTTAAGTACAGTACTTGAGTAAATGCTACTTAGCTACATTCCACCACTGAGTACATTTTATACTGTTGTTTTTCAAGGCATTATTTACTCTTCCTGTTGGAATAAAATAATCGTTAAGTATTTAACTGCAAAGTATTAATGTGTTTTTGATACTTTCACCTTTTTTGCATTAAATCATACCGGAATGTTTGCTGAAATTGATTGGATGTGGCACAGTCCTACCTAGAAACATTTCCACCAGCCGCAACTGTCCTGATGATGAACTCATGTTGGAACTGTTTTGAGTCCAGTTTGAATCACTGAATTGTTGTTTCATCTCTCCAGACTCTGTCAGGCTGGTGAATGGGACTAGTCTGTGCTCAGGCAGACTGGAGGTGAAGACTAACCAGTCCAACCAGTCCAACCAGTCGTGGTCCTCAGTGTGTGAAGCTGACTTTGACCAGCAGGATGCAGAGGTGGTCTGTAGGCAGCTTGGCTGTGGGGCTCCTTCAGTCCTCCAGGGGGTGATCTATGGAGAAGTGGAGGATCCAATGTGGACCAAAGAGTTCCAGTGTGGAGGAAATGAGTCTGCTCTCCTGGACTGTAGAAGCTCAGACTCAGAGAGAAACACCTGCTCACCTGGCAAAGCTGTTGGACTCACCTGCTCAGGTAGAAGAGGAGCTGCAGCTCTGATCTGGTTCATTTCTGTTCTAATGAAACTCACTTTATTCTTTTACTGACGACTCTCTTGTTTCTGTTCAGAGTCTGTCAGGTTGGTGGGAGGAGACAGTCGCTGTGCAGGAACACTGGAGGTGAAACATCAGGGAGACTGGAGACCAGTGAGTGACTATTACTCTGACTGGACCCTGAAGACAGCAGCTGCTGTCTGCAGAGAGTCAGACTGTGGCTCTGCTGTTTCTGTAGGACAGAGAAAGGAGTCCTCATGGAGATCTGTGTGGTGGATCAGCTCTGACTGTGTTCAGTCTGGATCTGCTCTGAGGGAGTGTGCCTTATCAAGTTCCTCTGACTACATCCTGAATCTCACCTGCTCAGGTAAGCCCATCAGTGACATCATCTATGACAGTAATGTTTCCAGTATGTTCCTTCCTCCGTCACAGTGACAGTCGGTGGTTTCCATTGGACTGAACTGTAAAGTTATCCAGGACAATGACATCCTAAAGTGTAGAGAACTGTATGACGAGATGTTTTAACATTTAATAGCTCAGCTTGAATATACAGAATTAACATTAGAGATATCTACAACTACATTTTGAATAGTCGTACATTGTGACTGGTCAGAGTTCTTATTCCAGATATCTATAACCTCATTGTGACTAATCAAAACGACTGTTAGAGATATCTGTAATTCAGTTCTGACTATCCTAAATAACAGTTTCAGATATCTATAACATCATTATGACTAGTCAGAATTAAATTGTAGATATCTGAAACTGGAATTACGACTAGTCAGAATTCAGTTGTGGATATCCGTAATGAGAAACCCCATACACATGAATGGGAAAAGTAGTTTGAATCGTACTAGTCAAAATGTAATTTCAGATATCTAGAATTAGAGTTATGACTAGTCTAAATGTAATTACAGATATCTAGAATTAGAGTTATGACTATAGTCTAAACAACGTTGCAGATATCTCTGATGAATCTCCTGTCTAGTTATTAAATGTTTAAACAGCTTGCCATAGAAGTGGGCTTGTTTCTGAAAGCTTCAAACTCTCCACAGACTGCTGAGCTTCACCTGACAGGACACACCTGTCTGTCTGTAGGCCTTTCCCATTTCACAGTTTCTACATCCTCCATTCCTTTCCTCGCCTCCTCTCCTCGCGTCTTAGTCCCGCCCACGAGAGATGCGAGCTGAGGAGGCGAGGAAGAGACGCGAGGAGAGAGGAGATGAGGCAACAGGCTTTTAACAAAATGAGACCTCCTCCTCTCGGAGCCGTCATTTTAAAGCCACATCAATTAAATATGACGTGTGGCACATTGTCACGCCTCTTTGATACGTCACAGGTGTCTCTGTTCACAGTTCTGTTTCATCAATTTGTGTGTTATTTTAACTAAATTCTATATTCACCCAGCAGCAGCTCATTTTATATGAATGATCCCTTTAAACAAGAAGGCTGGATTTATTTTATTACATTAGGTCTGTGTATTGGCAAGAATCTGGCGATACGACACGTTTCATGATACAGGGGTCACAATTCAGTATATCGTGATATATTGTAATTTTATTTTATTTAATTTTAGAAAAACTGTCATAGTATAAAGAACACAACACCATATGCATAAAATCTGAGTAAAAAAAGTTACTTTTTTATGCAATTTACATTTATAACAGTCCCTGTAACATCCAACATCATAGCACTACGTTGGTTAACACTTCATTTTACAGCTCCGCAACTTTCATGGTAATTAGGTGATAATTAGCAAGTAACCTATTTGAAATTTATTTGGAATTACTGCCAAATTACCCCAATATTTACCTCAAAATCTATCTAAAATGACTTTATTATAAACATTATTTAATAATTCTACCCTAAAATATCATCTAGTGGTTGAAATCGGGCCCTGAGGCTTGAGAAGAGGCTGTGTGCTGCTCTTCATCGGAGGTGGAAAACCAAAACTAATAGAAGACACTTCTGATCACCATGGTGACTGATTGTCTACACAGATGTAACCTGGTAGCTGATGTCATGATTCAGGGAGGTTTTTAAGACATTTAAAACAAGTTAAAAATCTAATTCCTCTGCTTTGGTCCTGTCCCTCCCTAACTACATATTGTGAATCTGTATATAATACACTCTTTCAGGTGGCTCTATCCCTCTTCAGCCTTCACCTGACGCTTCTTTATTCACCGTCAAACTATTAGTGCACCGTTTTGAAATGCCGCTCCAGATTGACCTTCTTTGGTAAAGCCATGTTCACATTGCAGATAAGACAGACAGAGTTAGAATTTGAGGAAACAAAAAGATAATCCTTCCCCCAGTCTGAATATAAATGATATGGTTTTGATCTTTTGGCTTTTGATATTTGTGTTTTGAGCTAACTTAGCTAATCGATGGCATGGAGCGCTCTAAACTTCTCCAGTTAGTCACTGTCAATGAGCAGTGAAAAGATGTGTCCTGATGATGAACTCACGTTAAAACTGTTCTGAGTCCAGTTTGAATCACTGAATTGTTGTTTCATCTCTCCAGACTCTGTCAGGCTGGTGAATGGGACTAGACTGTGCTCAGGCAGACTGGAGGTGAAGACTAACCAGTCCAACCAGTCCAACCAGTCGTGGTCCTCAGTGTGTGAAGCTAACTTTGACCAGCAGGATGCAGAGGTGGTCTGTAGGCAGCTTGGCTGTGGGGCTCCTTCAGTCCTCCAGGGGGTGATCTATGGAGAAGTGGAGGATCCAATGTGGACCAAAGAGTTCCAGTGTGGAGGAAATGAGTCTGCTCTCCTGGACTGTAGAAGCTCAGACTCAGAGAGAAACACCTGCTCACCTGGCAAAGCTGTTGGACTCACCTGCTCAGGTAGAAGAGGAGCTGCAGCTCTGATCTGGTTCATTTCTGCCCAATGAAACTCACGTTATTCTTTTACTGACGACTCTCTTGTTTCTGTTCAGAGCCTGATGATGTCAGGTTGGTGGGAGGAGACAGTCGCTGTGCAGGAACACTGGAGGTGAAACATCAGGGAGACTGGAGACCAGTGAGAGGCTCTGGCTGGACCCTGAAGACAGCAGCTGCTGCCTGCAGAGAGTCAGACTGTGGCTCTGCTGTTTCTGTAGAACAGAGAAAGGAGTCCTCACGGAGATCTGTGTGGTGGATCTGGTCTGACTGTGTTCAGTCTGGATCTGCTCTGAGGGAGTGTGCCATATCAGAGTCCTCTGACTCCATCCTGAATCTCACCTGCTCAGGTAAGCCCATCAGTGACATCATCTATGACATCATCTATGACAGTAATGTTTCCAGTATGTTCCTTCCTCCGTCACAGTGACAGTCGGTGGTTTCCATTGGACTGAACTGTAAAGTTATCCAGGACAATGACATCCTAAAGTGTAGAGAAGTGTATGACGAGCTGTTTTAACATTTAATAGCTCAGCTTGAATATACAGAATTAACATTAGAGATATCTACAACTACATTTTGAATAGTCGTAATTACATTGTGACTAGTCAGAGTTCTTATTCCAGATATCTATAACGTCATTGTGACTAGTCAGAGTTCTTATTCCAGATATCTATAACGTCATTGTGACTAGTCAGATTTCTTATTCCAGATATCTATAACGTCATTGTGACTAGTCAGAGTTCTTATTCCAGATATCTATAACGTCATTGTGACTAGTCAGATTTCTTATTCCAGATATCTATAACCTCATTGTGACTAGTCAAAACGACAGTTAGAGATATCTGTAATTCAGTTCTGACTATCCTAAATAACAGTTACAGATATCTATAACATCATTATGACTAGTCAGAATTAAATTGTAGATATCTGAAACTGGAATTACGACTAGTCAGAATT
This sequence comes from Sebastolobus alascanus, assembly GCA_916701645.2. NCBI lineage: Eukaryota > Metazoa > Chordata > Actinopteri > Perciformes > Sebastidae > Sebastolobus > Sebastolobus alascanus. The sequence continues at coordinate 8,188 of CAKAOJ020001216.1, forward strand.
CAGTTGTGGATATCCGTAATGAGAAACCCCATACACATGAATGGGAAAAGTAGTTTGAATCGTACTAGTCAAAATGTAATTTCAGATATCTAGAATTAGAGTTATGACTAGTCTAAATGTAATTACAGATATCTAGAATTAGAGTTATGACTATAGACTAAACAACGTTGCAGATATCTCTGATGAATCTCCTGTCTAGTTATTAAATGTTAAAACAGCTTGCCATAGAAGTGGGCTTGTTTCTGAAAGCTTCAAACTCTCCACAGACTGCTGAGCTTCACCTGACAGGACACACCTGTCTGTCTGTAGGCCTTTCCCATTTCACAGTTTCTACATCCTCCATTCCTTTCCTCGCCTCCTCTCCTCGCGTCTTAGTCCCGCCCACGAGAGATGCGAGCTGAGGAGGCGAGGAAGAGACGCGAGGAGAGAGGAGATGAGGCAACAGGCTTTTAACAAAATGAGACCTTTTCGCCTCGGAGCCGTCATTTTAAAGCCACATCAATTAAATATGACGTGTGGCACATTGTCACGCCTCTTTGATACGTCACAGGTGTCTCTGTTCACAGTTCTGTTTCAGCAATTTGTGTGTTATTTTAACTAAATTCTATATTCACCCAGCAGCAGCTCATTTTATATGAATGTTCCCTTTAAACAAGAAGGCTGGATTTATTATATTACATTAGGGCTGTGTATTGGCAAGAATCTGGCGATACGACACGTATCATGATACAGGGGTCACGATTCAGTATATCGTGATATATTGTAATTTTATTTTATTTAATTTTAGAAAAACTGTCATAGTATAAAGAACACAACACCATATGCATAAAATCTGAGTAAAAAAAGTTACTTTTTTATGCAATTTACATTTATAACAGTCCCTGTAACATCCAACATCATAGCACTACGTTGGCTAACACTTCATTTTACAGCTCCGCAACTTTCATGGTAATTAGGTGATAATTAGCAAGTAACCTATTTGAAATTTATTTGGAATTACTGCCAAATTACCCCAATATTTACCTCAAAATCTATCTAAAATGACTTTATTATAAACATTATTTAATAATTTTACCCTAAAATATCATCTAGTGGTTGAAATCTGGCCGTGAGGCTTGAGAAGAGGCTGTGTGCTGCTCTTCATCGGAGGTGGAAAACCAAAACTAATAGAAGACACTGCTGATCACCATGGTGACTGATTGTCTACACAGATGTAACCTGGTAGCTGATGTCATGATTCAGGGAGGTTTTTAAGACATTTAAAACAAGTTAAAAATCTAATTCCTCTGCTTTGGTCCTGTCCCTCCCTAACTACATATTGTGAATCTGTATATAATACACTCTTTCAGGTGGCTCTATCCCTCTTCAGCCTTCACCTGACGCATCTTTATTCACCGTCAAACTATTAGTGCACCGTTTTGAAATGCCGCTCCAGATTGACCTTCTTTGGTAAAGCCATGTTCACATTGCAGATAAGACAGACAGAGTTAGAATATGAGGAAACAAAAAGATAATCCTTCCCCAAGTCTGAATATAAATGATATGGTTTTGATCTTTTGGCTTTTGATATTTGTGTTTTGAGCTAACTTAGCTAATCGATGGCATGGAGCGCTCTAAACTTCTCCAGTTAGTCACTGTCAATGAGCAGTGAAAAGATGTGTCCTGATGATGAACTCATGTTGGAACTGTTCTGAGTCCAGTTTGAATCACTGAATTGTTGTTTCATCTCTCCAGACTCTGTCAGGCTGGTGAATGGGACTAGTCTGTGCTCAGGCAGACTGGAGGTGAAGACTAACCAGTCCAACCAGTCCAACCAGTCGTGGTCCTCAGTGTGTGAAGCTGACTTTGACCAGCAGGATGCAGAGGTGGTCTGTAGGCAGCTTGGCTGTGGGGCTCCTTCAGTCCTCCAGGGGGTGATCTATGGAGAAGTGGAGGATCCAATGTGGACCAAAGAGTTCCAGTGTGGAGGAAATGAGTCTGCTCTCCTGGACTGTAGAAGCTCAGACTCAGAGAGAAACACCTGCTCACCTGGCAAAGCTGTTGGACTCACCTGCTCAGGTAGAAGAGGAGCTGCAGCTCTGATCTGGTTCATTTCTATTCTAATGAAACTCGCTTTATTCTTTTACTGATGACTCTCTTGTTTCTGTTCAGAGCCTGATGATGTCAGGTTGGTGGGAGGAGACAGTCGCTGTGCAGGAACACTGGAGGTGAAACATCGGGGAGACTGGAGACCAGTGAGAGGCTCTGGCTGGACCCTGAAGACAGCAGCTGCTGCCTGCAGAGAGTTAGACTGTGGCTCTGCTGTTTCTGTAGAACAGAGAGAGGAGTCCTCATGGAGATCTGTGTGGTGGATCAGCTCTGACTGTGTTCAGTCTGGATCTGCTCTGAGGGAGTGTGCAACATCAGGTTCCTCTGACTCTATCCTGAATCTCACCTGCTCAGGTAAGCCCATCAGTGACATCATCTATGACATCATCTATGACAGTAATGTTTCCAGTATGTTCCTTCCTCCGTCACAGTGACAGTCGGTGGTTTCCATTGGACTGAACTGTAAAGTTATCCAGGACAATGACATCCTAAAGTGTAGAGAACTGTGTGACGAGCTGTTTTAACATTTAATAGTTCAGCTTGAATATACAGAATTAACATTAGAGATATCTACAACTACATTTTGAATAGTCGTAATTACATTGTGACTAGTCAGAGTTCTTATTCCAGATATCTATAACCTCATTGTGACTAGTCAGAGTTCTTATTCCAGATATCTATAACCTCATTGTGACTAGTCAGAGTTCTTATTCCAGATATCTATAACCTCATTGTGACTAGTCAGAGTTCTTATTCCAGATATCTATAACTTCATTGTGACTAGTCAAAACAACAGTTAGAGATATCTGTAATTCAGTTCTGACTATCCTAAATAACTGTTACAGATATATCAAACCTCATTATGACTAGTCAGAGTCGTTGTCATGACGTTGCTCATCAAGGCTTCCCATTGGATATCGGCTCAACAAAGCATCTGAACAGTGTCAGCAGAAGCTTTTGCTAACTTGTATATTTCGGTAAAGTGTGAAAGATATGCACAGATTAAAACTTCCCGGATCAATAACTCATAAGAGAAACATAGTTAAAACACCAACGAGGGCTCTTTCTAACCGTAGTAAGGGAGTTGAGGCAACAGGCTTTAACAAAATGAGACCTTCTCGCCTCGGAGCCGTCATTTTAAAGCCACATCAATTAAATATGACGTGTGGCACATTGTCACGCTTCTTTGATACGTCACAGGTGTCTCTGTTCACAGTTCTATTTCATTAATTTGTGTGTTATTTTAACTGAATTCTGTGTTCACAAATCCAAATTCTTCATGACCATGTCAGACAATATATTTCCTCTATATCTGAATGTACAAACAAAAAAGCTGCCGGAGCATCGAGGATCGAGGAGACGAGGAGACACAAAATCAGGTCCATTTTGTTGAACGGAGGGTCAACAAAACATCGAAAAACGTTTAAATGGAAACGGTGGTGCATTGAACACTCTGTTGTGCTACGCAAATGCACTGCCTTTATAATACGACAGGGTTTGTGCACGTCGCTGCTGATTGGGTAACACCTCTGACACACCCACCAAATGAGAGGAAACGCACCATATGGAGGAAACACGCCGTTCAACCCGGAAACCGTAGCAAACCAGTGCACATTGTTTTCAGACTGAACGTGCCCCAGCTCTCAGCCAATCATCTCTCTGTGTTTACAGACCTGCTGCTTCAGCCCAACATCTCTGGGTCCTCCTCCGTGGACGGGGTCTCCGAGGCCCAGCAGCAGGGGTTTCACGTGCTCTGGGGCTCAACCTTCAACCTTCACCATCAGCTCCGTCCAGCCACAGTACCCAGGAGGCTCCTTCCAGCTCAACTTCACCTCCTCCACCTCAGCACTCAACTACACCAAGCCAGCTGTCAATCACTCTGCCCACTTCCTGTTTCCTGCTGCAGAGCCCGCCCACCAAGGAAGCTACAGCTGTGTTTATCACGTCTATGTTTTTTCTCATGACTTCTTCTCTGAGAGCCGTCTGATCTCTCTCACCGTCGCAGGTAAGCTGACTGTTTACATGCAGGTTTGGAAAATGTGATCCGAACGGAGTGAAAATGATCAGCTGACAACAGAGAAGCTTCCATTCTGTAATGAAGGATTTTCATTATTTTTAAAATTAAGGAATTTCCTTATTTCACAGGGATTTCATTTACTTTTCCACTTAAGGAATTTTCTTTTTTGAAAATAATTTTACTTTATTTTGTATATAAGGCATTTTCTTATTTCATAAAAATTTTACTTAATTTTGTACTTTAAGAATTTTCTTATTTCATAAAAATTTTACTTAATTTTGTACTTAAGGAATTTTTGTAAGAAGTTTGTATATTTTTGTACTTCATTAACTTACGTAATTTTGTCAATAAGAATTTTGCTCTTTTTTTTATAATTAAGGATTTTACTTAATTTGTAATGAAGGATTTTGCTTATTTCATAAGAATTGTACTTAATTTTGTAATTAAGGATTTTTTTTATTTCGTAATAATTATCCTTATTTTTTTATTTTAGAAGTTTGATGAATTATGTCGGAGCCTACAGAGATAGTAGAGATTAAAACATGAATAAAAAGTAGAGCTTTATTCTACGTGGAGATGACGTCAATTTAACACGTCTGCTCACAACCAATTAAAGAGAGAAATGTAGTTCTAGTACTACTTTAGCAAAGTACTTTAAGGGTTATGACATATTCAGTCATAATAAGTCCATGCATGTTGTTGTTTCTGGAATGATACTGTGACTATACTGTCATTGTGTTACACATGTCATACAGTAACCAAACTTATACAAAGTGTATAAATAATAGATAAAGCAAACAACCTACTGTAGGACAGAGCATGTTTGGTTCTAAACATATCAAAGTCTCACTAAAGTCACGTCAGTTGTATTTCTACAGATTAATCTCAGAGGACTTTATAATCTGTCAAACAAAGAACAGTCTCCGTCCTCAGAGCCTGGATTCACATAAAGAAGATTCAAGAAGTGATTTTAGATTTCAGGTCACTACAGTTTGTGTTCAATGGGAGCTGTTGGACTGATGATGTGATGTGATGTGATGTGATGTGATGTGATGTGATGTGATGTGATGTGATGTGATGACTGTCCATGTGTTTGATCAGATCTAAGGCCTCTCATCATCAGAGCGATCGTCCTGCCGCTGATTCTGCTGTTGGCGAACATTGGCCTTTACTTCTACTGTAAGGTACTGACATACGTCTGTTGTTCAGATCACTGACTGACATGAAGCACTCAGTCTGTGTTTATTGAAGTGAAGAGAGAGGAGTGATGCAGGAAGTCACATCTGTGTGCTGTCATGTGTCTCCAGGCCACCAGGGGGCAGAGGCCGGGCAGACGGGAGAAGGCTGAGCTGGATTATTATAACCTGGGTGTTCCTGCAGCTGAAGGAGGACGGAGCTCAGGGAGCAGAGTAGCACCTCCAAGGAGCTCATCTCACATCCAGATGGATTTATAACACACAACCCAGCAGCAGCTCATTTTATAGGAATGTTCCCTTTAAACAAGAAGGCTGGATTTATTATATTACATTATATACTATATTTGTCTTACTCTCAACATGAAAACCAACAATGTGTTGGTCTTCTCATACTTTCTGACTTCTTGTCAGAACGTATGTAGCCCATTGGTTCCTAATGAAGATGTAAATCTCTAAAAACACCTCACAAACATAAAGTGTCATTGGAAACTAGACTTGAAAGCAGGAATACCGGCAGGAGTCCGACCCAGGCCGATCGGGAACAATGCTTTATATTAAATTAAAATAAATGTGAGATATTGATATATATCCTCTGAACTCGGTGACAACTGAAGAATTAAATCCTGAGATAAGAGTAAAAACATGTCACAGAGCCACCTACTGTTGGATCTGTAGATCTGGAGCACATCCAGGGTTGGTGAACCACATCTACTGCCACGTTGACAATCTGTTGGTGTTTGTAATTCAACAATATACAGATAGGATAGGTCTCATTTTGCCAGGTTGCCGCCGCGTTACCAGGGTGACGTCGCGGTGGTAAAAGGGGGGGGGGGGGGGTGTATCTGGGCTGTACTTGATAACTAGAGACGCAAGATGGCAGCAGAGAGCTTGAATCTTAATCACTGGATTTTATGATCCAGTTTGACCCCCTTTGACCACAATGTAAGAATTTGGCTAATTTTTGTACATAAGGAGTTTACTTAATTTTGCTTTTCAAAAATGTACTTAATTTCTATGAATTTGACTTACTTTTGTATTGAAGGAATTTACTAAATTTTGTATTTTGGGAATTTACTTAATTCATAAGAATGTTCTTAATGTTGTACTTAACAAATTTACACAAATTTATTATTGTATATTTTACTTTTCCTACTTTTTTTCTAATGAAGGATTTTGCTTATTTCATAAGAATTTCACTTAATGTTGTAATCAAGGATTTTGATGATTTTAATAATTAAGTAATGTACTTATTTTTTAAAGAATTTTACTTAATTTTTTAATTAAGGAATTTTCTTATTTCATAAGAATTTCACTTAATTTTATTTCAGTAGAATTTGGCTAATTTTTGTACATAAGGAGTTTACTTAATTTTGCACTTAAAAAATGTACTTAATTTCTATGAATTTGACTTACTTTTGTATTTAAGGAATTTACCAAATTTTGTATTTTGGGATTTTACTTAATTCATAAGAATATTCTTAATGTTGTACTTAACAAATTTACACAAATTTATGAGTAATTAATGTACTTATTTAAGAATTTTACTTAATTTTGTAATTAGGGAATTTTCTTATTACATAAGAATTTTACTTAATTTTATTTCAGTAGAATTTGGCTAATTTTTGAACATAGGGAGTTTACTTAATTTTTCACTTAAAGAATGTACTTAATTTCTATGAATTTTTCTTACTTTTGTATTTAAGGAATTTACCGAATTTTGTACTTTGGGAATTTTCTTAATGTTGTACTTAACAAATTTAAAGAAATTTATAATTGAGGATTTTACTTTTAGTACTTTTTTTCTAATGAAGGATTTTGCTTATTTCATAAGAATTTCACTTAATGTTGTAATAAAGGATTTTGCAAATTTTCATGATGAAGTACTTATTTTTTTAAGAATTCTATTTAATTTTGTGATTAAGGAATTTTCTTATTACATAAGAATTGTACTTAATTTGATTTCAGTAGAATTTGGCAAATTTTTTTACTCAATAATGTTCCTTATTTTTGAATTTAAGAATTTTGAATCATTCTGTAGTTCAGGAACTTGCTTTTCATAATTGAGGATAAATTTCTTTATTCAAAAGAATTTTGCTTAATTTTATACAAAAGGAATGTACTTAAAGATATTTGCTTAATTTCTATTAATTTTACTTAATTTTGTATTTAAGGAATTTACCTAATTTTGTACTTTTGGAATTTACTTAAAGTGGCAGTAGGCAGTATATTTGCGGCATCATTGGGCAAAAACTCCATAATAACCTTTCAGCATATTGTAATTCAAGTGTTCTCAGAGAAAACTAGACTTCTGCTCCTCCTCATGTCTCTGTTTTCAGGCTTTAGAAAATCTAGCACGTAACGGGAGACTTTGGTCATGTGACCAGGACTTGGCTTCCTTCACCAGATTTTACAATGGCGGCCGCATCACAAACTTTCTCATTTTACAGCTAAACAGTAACTACAAGATGATTCTGAGAACATCTGAGGAGAGAAATAGTCATTACAGTAACAGAATATTGATTCATATTTGATCAGCGCTGCCTAGTTTGACCGTTTGGTCGGAGATTGCGAGTGATTGACATCTCATAGACGGCAGCTGGACAGCGGACCTTGTTTTCCTCCGGTAAGTGAAATCCTTCAGATGCCGTTAGGAGCACCGGAGGACACAGTAGGACACAGAGGAACAGGATTTTTTTCAGGTTACCTGTTTCATGTACTACTTTCACGATATAGCGACCGTTTTCTAAAAATAACTTTTTTTAATCATATCTGCTCCAATCTCGCCTACTTCAGCTTTAATGTTGTACTTGAAAAATTAACAGAAATGTTCTAATTCAGGGTTTTATTATTTCATAAGAATTTAACATAATGTAATCAAGAATTTTGCACATTTTCATAATCAAGTAATTTACTTATTTCATAAGAATGTTACTTAATTTTATTTCATTATAATTTTGCTTAATTTTGCACTTAAATAATTAACTTAATTTCTATGAATTTTACTTAATTGTATTTAATGAATTTACCTAATTTTGTACTTTGGGAATTTCCTTATTTCATAAGAGTTTTCTTAATGTTGTACTTAACAAATTAACCCAAATTTGTAATTCAGGGTTTTACTTATTTCATAAGAATTTCACTTAATAATATAATCTATTAATTAATACATAATTAATCAAATTTTTCAAAGACTATTACTTAATTTTATTTTAGTAGAATTTGGCATATTTTTGTATTTAAGAATTTTGATTCATTCTGTAGTTCAGGAACTTGCTTTTTATAGTTGAGGAATTTTCTTTATTCAAAAGAATTTTGCTTAATTTTTAATTAAGACTTTTGTACTTGGATTTTGATACAAAATATCCTCATAACCAAGCAATAATCTAATCTAATATATAAAAATATGAACACATACTGTATGTAGCAGGAGTCTTCAGAGATCATAGTGGTTAAAACATGAATGAAAATTTGGGGGTTTATTCTACGTGGAGATGACGTCACTTTAGGACGCACATACTTGGATTGCACAGAGAAATGTAGTACTAGTACTACTTAAGTAAAGTACTTTTAAGGGTTGTTGAAATCGGATCAGTCGGGTTCATCAGAAGGAGGTTTTTTGACTCACCTGTGCAGATTTGCGTCCAAATATTCTGTTTTCATGTCACCATTGTTGCAGCTGGATCAGGACTCAGGTTTGCTGGGAGCTTCAATACACAGAGAGCACTACTAACCATTTTGTGGTCAAAGGCAAGATGACCGTCACAGAGCAGACACGGCGTGCGACTCGTCTACCGTCTACACTTTCTAAACCTCCCAGGCAGCTAAAAACTTCAACTTTCTCTCAACGACTGATGCTTGTCATCGCTTTAATAACGTGTCTTGTTATAGGCCAAACACGATATTGCTCTCTTGCTAAAAATAGCGACACAATCTACCTCCCAGCAGCGAGAAGTCAATATCTACTCTTCACCAGACTGCTAAACAATGGCCGCGCTACAGCTCCCTTTACTAAAAACAAAGAAGGTAACCCATCTGACACCTACCAGAGCCTTGCCCAGATTGCCGTCGTCTTACTCCTTGCTGGAGATGTGGAATTAAGTCCCGAACCACAACCTGCCAGCTCGACCCATCTGGACGCTACGTTGCTAGCCATGAAACAACTAGCAACCTATGCTAGCAGAGGGCAAATAAACCTGGCGACACTGCCTGCTCTCCCCTGGCTCCTTCTATCAACCCAGCTACCACAGCTTACAGATGTACAACAGCTGGTTCAATTACAACAAGCCCAGCTAACCCAGCCAACGCAGCTACCTGGCCAGCCATGCTACACCTACCTCCTCCGGTGCTCCAGCGGCTAACCGGACTAGCAGCGGGACCTGGTTGCAGCAAACGCCCGACTTCTATGATTACCAGCAGGTCCGTGTCTACAATTCAAAGTCCAGCAGCTGATGGAGACGCAGAGCATCCACTCTGGCGTTGCAGCGGACCCCCATCATCGGTGGAAATCAGTGGATCTGTGTCTAAGGCTCAAAACTTAGTAACGTATGATCAGAAGCTTCCCCCTAGCATCACAAGCTAATTCATGCGGGGCATCCAGCATCCAGGCTGCTGCGGCCCCTCGAATGTAAACATCAGTGGCCCCGCCCCCTCGTCTTCAGTGCCAGCAGTGAGACACTCAGGCCGCTCTGGTAAGCCGGTCACTAGTAGTCTTAAACCAGATGTTAAGCTTGTAATCCTAAAACAACAACAGACTAAACTACTGCAGACTGTAAACCATGCTAGGGTTCTCTGGGATCCCACGGTTAAACCGAAAGGGATCTTTGGTTGGCACATTAATTTCAGAAGCATCATATCTAAGACAGAACAAATTGAAAAGTCTGATTCAAATCTTGATTACTTAGGTTTATCAGAGACTTGGCTAACTCCAACACTTCCCTCAGGTTATCAAGCTGTGAAACTCCTCTCAAACTGGACTAAAACACAAAGGAACTGGAAGTTCAATCAGATAACACGAGCACACATTAAAGTGAGCTAAGGCTAACGCTAGCAGTTAGCCACACAGCAGCAGGCCGAAGCTAACAGCGGCTAATTAGCTGGTTAGCATCGGAGCTAGCCCAGCGTGCTAACGCTATATTCGCTTTGATTTCCGGGTCAAAGAAACATTATTAAAGTGTTTACCTGAGTGTGTGCGGGTTCACCTGGAGCTCTGCCGCCTCAAAACGGACAAATATGCTCGTCAGCTAACGCAACAACTATCCCGCCGCCAGCCCGAGATCACAACGAGACAACCACACTTCCGGTTACAAGTACTTCCAGTCTGGTTTTTCACTTTAAAGTGAAAGAAAGTCGCCACCTGGAGGTCAGGAGGGAAACAACAGGTACACATAGGACTTTATTAATCAACGTTATTATATTCAGTGGTGGAATGTAACTAAGTACATTTAGTACTTTAGTACTGCACTTAATTCAAGGTACTTTACTGGAGTATTTCCATTTCCTGCTACTTCCTACTTCTCCTCCACTACATCTCAGAGGGAAATATTGTACTTTTTACTCCACTACATTTATCTGACAGCTTTAGTTACTTTACAGATGACAGTTTTTCATCCCCTTCCTGTCCAGTGAAAACCACGTATCTCCAGATGTGTTGATGTTTGTGTAAATCTGTTCTATAGTTGTTGGTATCCACTACTTACTCATAACAAATAAACGACTCGACTGTCACTCCTGCGTGGCTGTGTAGGACCAACACCAGCTCACCTGCTCTGCCTCGGCTATCGAGCCTCACCTGGACTTGCTCACCTTGACGCCTAGGTTGCTCGAGTACTTGCCAACAATGTGGTCCGACAGGATATACATCTGGTCCGTGCTTGCCTGGACTCTCCTGTCGCTTGCTCGCCAGCCCGTGACGGGACTGCTCCAGTACTCAGCTGTGGAGCTCCTGGGACTGCGCTTCCACCTGCCCGAGCCTCCGCCGACTGTGCTACACCTTCACCCGGACATCGCTTTCCTGCCCCGTCGGAGATACATCCACCGGGGGTCCCGCCGGAGCTTCCGAGTGGACTCTTCAGGAACTATCAAGTCCATCTGGTCCAACTCCCGTCGCTCTTCATCCAACACCGGCCGTGTTGCCAACCACAGCGTGCTAACCAGCCTAGCCCGGTCGGCTAACACAGCTGTCAAGTGCGACACCACCACTGTCAACTTCGGTCTGTTAAACATCCGCTCACTCACGAACAAGGGGCATCTCATCCAGGATCTCCTCAATGACCGTAAGTTTGATTTAATCTGTTTAACTGAGACATGGCAACAGCCCAACGACTTTTCACAACTCAACGACTCAACTCCTCCGGGGTTTGTTTACATCTGTCAACCCCGCGCTTCCGGCCGGGGAGGAGGTATCGCGATAATCCACCGCGATACGTTGAAAGTCTCGCCGCTGTCTGTCCCTGGCTTCAGCTCCTTCGAATCCACTGTGTGTCAACTGCCTGGACCTACTCCCACAACCATTGCAACTGTTTACCGCCCCCCGAAACCAAAAAGTGAGTTTTTAAATGACTTTGCTGCTTTCCTCACACACCTATCCATTCTCTCACCAAACACAATACTGCTGGGGGATTTTAACATACACATGGACAATATAAACCACCCTCTTACCAGAGACTTTACATCCTGCCTTGAGAGCTCTGGATTTCAGCAGCACACCCACATCCCCACACACTCCAAAGGACACACCTTGGACTTAATTACTGCCCTGGTGTCACCCCCACTGACTGTGCGGCAGCTGAACTCCCCATCACCGACCATTTCCTCCTCTCATTCAACGTTGACCTCACTCTCTCCATCACTAAGTCCCCCCGTCTCATCTCCTTTCGTAACATTAAGGACATAAACATGGATTCCCTCTCCTCCAGTATTGACCACTTCATGGACACTGGAGACCTATCCACCCCTGAAGAGCTGGTCTCGCATTATAACACAGGACTTCATGATATCCTCAACTCCCTCGCTCCACTAAAAACCAGATCTGTCTCTTTCTCCCTCTCTGCTCCCTGGTTTACGCCCGAACTTCGGCTTATGAAAGCAAAAGGCTGGCAGCTTGAGCGGCTCTACCGTAAAACTGGACTGACTATACACAAAGAGATGTACAAACACCATTTTCTGCATTACCAGGACTGTATTACTAACTCCAAATCAAACTATAACTCCAGCTTAATCTGTTCAAACGTAGGTAACACCAAGTCATTTTTTTCACTGTTTAACAATATCACTCGATCCCCAGTCTCTATACCACCCCATATGTATTCAACTGCCTTCTGTAATTCTCTCATGTCTTTCTTCAACACCAAAATCCAGACAATCCATCAGGATCTCGGTTCAAACTCCTCCAGTGTCACTTCTGACCTCCACCCACCCACTCACCCCTTTTCCTCCTTCGAGCTCCCCACCCTCTCAGAGATCTCTGACCTCATCCACAAGTCCAAACCCACCACTTGTCAGCAGGATCCCCTCCCCACAGTTCTGGTTAAATCCTGCCTCCCCTCTCTGGCCCCCCTCATTTCTGCCATCATCCACTCCTCTCTCACCACTGGAACTGTTCCTACATCATTCAAAACCGCTGCAATAACCCCAATCCTGAAAAAACCTGGTGCCGATCCTACTAACTTCAATAACTTCCGTCCCATTTCTAATCTACCCTTCATTTCCAAAATCCTCGAGAAAATAGTCGCTACTCAACTCCACTCCCACTTATCACTCATCAATCTGTATGAACAGTCCCAGTCTGGTTTCCGTCCACTCCACAGCACAGAAACCGCACTCGTAAAAATCACCAATGATCTCCTCATGGCAGCCGATTCTGGTCTACTCACTATCCTCATCCTCCTCGATCTGAGCGCAGCCTTTGATACCATCAGTCACCCCACCCTCCTCAATAGATTAATCTCCATCGGCATCACCCACACTCCACTCGACTGGTTCAGATCCTACCTCCCAGGCCGCACTCAGTTCATTCAACTCAAATCCTTCACATCCCAGCCTTCTCCCGTCACTTCAGGTGTGCCCCAGGGCTCTGTCCTGGGGCCCCTCCTTTTCATCATTTACCTTCTTCCCCTCGGCAATATCTTCCGCAAGTACAACATCAGTTTTCACTGCTATGCGGATGACACCCAGCTCTACCTCTCCGGTAAACCCACCTCCACTCTCCCACCCTCGTCCCTTGCAGACTGTCTAACCGACATAAAATCCTGGTTCTCTTCCAATTTTCTGAAACTAAACAACGACAAAACTAAGGTTCTCCTCATTGGTTCTAAATCAACACTATCCAAAACCGACAGTTTCTCAGTAACCATCGACAACTCCACTGTCTCCCCCTCCCCACAGGTTAAGAGTGTGGGTGTCATCCTCGACAGTACTCTATCTTTTCATTCCCATATCAATAACATTACCCGGTCTGCATATTTTCACCTACGCAACATCAACCGCCTCCGCCCCTCCCTCACCCCCCATACCACCTCTATTCTTGTTCATAGCCTCGTCACTTCTCGCCTGGACTACTGCAATTCTCTCCTCTCCGGTGTCACTCACAAATCCCTCCATAAACTCCAGCTAGTCCAGAACTCAGCTGCCAGAATCATCACAAGGACCCCCTCCATCCACCACATCACCCCCATCCTACAACAGCTCCACTGGCTCCCAATAAAATTTCGTATTCAATTTAAAATCCTCCTTTTAACCTTTAAGTCCATTTACAGCCTCGCCCCTCCCTACCTGTCCGACCTCCTCCATGTTGCCACGCCCTCCCGCACTCTCCGATCCTCCTCCTCCATCCACTTGACTGTCCCACCTGCCCGTCTCACCACCATGGGGAGCAGAGCATTCAGCCGCTCTGCTCCTCGTCTCTGGAACAGTCTACCACCGGAACTCAGGAACACTACTTCACTCCCACACTTCAAATCCAAACTCAAAACTTACCTGTTCAAAACTGCCTTTTCCCTATGATTTCACGTGCACTGTGTAATTTTAAGTTTTTGGATCATTTTATTTACTCCCCATTGCTATTCGTGTTGTGTATTATTACATGTGTTGCTGTTTTTAACCAATGTACGGTGACCTTGAGTGTTCAGAAAGGCGCCTATAAATAAAATGTATTATTATTATTATTATTATCCCTTAAGTTGCACACCCATAGACCTGCTGCCTAGACTCAGTAGGGTGAGCGATGGCATCTTCTGGGTTATCAAGTGCTTGCCCTCTTTCCTCGGTGTTTCACTGATTGGCCCACGACACCTTCAGAGGGTTCAGCAGTGATTTCCGGCGTCCCAGGTTCACCCAATGATATATTATGATCAATTTATACATATATTTATTATATCATGACCAATTTGTCATAACCCGCCAGCCGGACTCTGTTGTCTACGTAGTGAGTGACTAACGGGGAAGTGGGAGCAGGTGAGCAGGAGGTCTGCAGGGCTAACGAGGGACAGGTGAGACTAATCAGGGCGGGGCAGACAGGAAAACACAAGGCAGGAAGTGAAGTTGTAGTATCACAGAGTATTGAAATAAAACAGGAAATCTGAATGAATAACATGAAACCATGAAAAGATGTAGATCCTCTAGATAAGTGATCATCCTGTGATGCAACACAGTCCAGTCCTCACAGAAAGTCAGAGGGCAGAGAGCCAGACTGTGACGGACAAAGTCAGACATCTGAGATGCATCCGAACGGACTTTCACCGTATTCACATTGTGACGGCTGCCGACCAAAACATGAGGCCAAATATTTAGATGTAGAAAAGCTGTGGTAGCACAAACTGAAGCATAGAGGGGAGTGTGTAGAGCAGCAACACCTCACCTGACTGAATGCCTGCTCAGCACTTTATTATACACTCTATCCTCTAGTTAGGACATCTGCTCTGCTAACGATGAGATGTTTACTACTAATGATGAGATATCAAGTACTAATTATGAGATATCAAGTACTAATGTTGAGATATCAAGTACTAATGTTGAAATATCAAGTACTAATTATGAGATATCAAGTACTAATGTTGAGATATCAAGTACTAATGTTGAAATATCAAGTACTAATTATGAGATATCAAGTACTAATGTTGAGATATCAAGTACTAATGATGAGATATCAAGTACTAATGTTGAAATATCAAGTACTAATTATGAGCTACCAAGTACTAATGATGAGATATCAAGTACTAATGTTGCGATATCAAGTACTAATGATGAGATATCAAGTACTAATGATGAGATATCAAGTACTAATGATGAGATATCAAGTACTAATTATGAGATATAAAGCACTAATTATGAGACATTGAGTACTAATTATGAGATATTAAGTACTAATTATGAGATATCAAGTACTGATGATGAGATATCAAGTACTAATGTTGAAATATCAAGTACTAATGTTGAAATATCAAGTACTAATTATGAGCTACCAAGTACTAATGTTGCGATATCAAGTACTAATGATGAGATATCAAGTACTAATGATGAGATATCAAGTACTAATGATGAGATATCAAGTACTAATTATGAGATATCAAGTACTAATTATGAGATATAAAGCACTAATTATGAGACATTGAGTACTAATTATGAGATATTAAGTACTAATTATGAGATATCAAGTACTGATGATGAGATATCAAGTACTAATGTTGAAATATCAAGTACTAATGTTGAAATATCAAGTACTAATTATGAGCTACCAAGTACTAATGTTGAGATATCAAGTACTAATTATGAGATATCAAGTACTAATGTTGAGATATCAAGTACTAATGATTAGATATCAAGTACTAATGATGAGATATCAACTACTAATTATGAGATATCAAGCACTAATTATGAGATATTGAGTACTAATTATGAGATATTAAGTACTAATTATGAGATATCAAGTACTAATGATGAGATGTCAAGAATTAATTAACATTGTATCATACTGTAAACTGAAAATATGTTTTTTATGTATTGTAAAACCTTGATCTCTGAAGTAGTTTTTACAGTGGATAAAGAACTAGATTATTTTTTACTGTCCGTTGAATAGCAAAATCCAGATTATTAGACTGTAAAATGAATCAAACCAATAACTAACAGCAGTCAACGTCAGACAACCTTATCATACTTTAGCAGTTACCTGAGACTGACTAATTACCTAAGAAAAGACGAGCAGTTTGAATTAAACTACAGCTCCTTGCGCTCTCTGTGGAAAATATTACGCCAAACTCCCTTTAAGAAATATGACATATTAACAATTCCTTACGTGTCCGCAAAACACTTTACTCTAGAAACACAAGACAGAAGGCGTCATATACAGTATTCTGATCAATTCGGCAGCGATATAATCTACAAAGATACTAAAATACCTTTGTTATTGCGCTGTTAGTGGGAGACGACCGTGGGAACGAGAGGCGAGATTTCTCACTACAATAAGCTGGTTGGTGAATAAGATGAATTAAACACCGACTCAGAACACTGTTCAACGTCTGTGTGACGGTATTTGATGAGTTTTTTCGGCAGTTAAGTTACCTTAGTAACGGTAACTACCCGGTTTGCTGCTTCATGTTTGATGCTGTAGGGAGCTTCACTTCTGATGATAAACATGTTTGAGATGAGAAAAAGACTGACGGAGCATGGCACAACTCTAGCAAATATTATTATTCCAACATTGGACATGTCTGTGACAGTGAAATCTCTTGGAAAATCCTTTGGTGAAAGGCAGTTACCACCCGGCATCATGAAATGAAAAAAAAAAAAACGATGCATCAGAGCGGCTGCTGAACTTCACTGCAAAAAGCTTCACTTTAACCAGAACTACAAATAAGAAATAAATATTCCAAAGATTCACAAACGCTTAGTGTTTAAACTAACTATTTATACTGCCTTTGATTTCGGGAGGGGCTTTTTGAAGACCAGTGTAATAGTATGTAAACTAGGTTGCTTTGTACTAGCTAACGTTAGCTAAAACACTCACCGGAACATTAGCTTAGCTAACGTTAGCTGTGTTCAAGTTAGCTAATTGGCTAGCTACCATAATTTCCTGTGTCGTCCTTACATGAAACAATACTTCGACAGTATAACGTTATTCGTAAGACAGTAAGTTACATGATATTATCTATTATCTAATCATATTGGCAGATACTCACCAATTATCTTGCTGCTGTGGCTGTTGCTCGCGACGATGCGTAGGGAAATTTGAAACATTTTAAAAAGCCCGCCAAGTGTGGTCGCTAGATGTCGCAATGCTTATGTCCAAAACCGTTTGTTTTTGTGGGCGTGGCTAGACGGTGTGACGCTGTGGTTAAGGTCCATGATCCCACTGAATCACATCTTGGATGGATGAGACTCAATTCCTGCACATAAACTATGGAGCATTGAATATGCCATCAGAATTATAGACTGTTACATTGTGGGATTATATTAATTAGTAATTACTTGCTAATATGAATGATTCATTAAAATTTGAATTGATTCATTTAAAAAAAAAATATATATAAATAAATAAAATTTAAAAAGAAAAGAAAAACAGGTCCATAGGATATCAGTTATAGGTGAGGGGGGAAATCCGAACTAAAATAAATAAATAAATGACAATAATAATAATAATAATAATAATAATTATCACTGAGTGATCGTGTTTGATTTAACCTTAAAGACGACATCCTCTCTCTCTCTCTCTCTCTCTCTCTCTCTCTCTCTCTCTCTCTCTCTCTCTCTCTCTCTCTCTCTCTCTCTCTCTCTCTCTCTCTCTCTCTCACCCCCCTGGCCGTTAATATACCTGGGCGTCTGTGTGCGAAAACAGTGATTGGCGCAAATTATGGCTTTCCCCACCTGACTGTAAATACTGTACCACTCGTTGGGAAACAGTAAACGAATAATAAGGAAATATCCTAAACAAATAAAATGAAATAGGCCTAAATTCCACCATTTGTCCTCAGATAATAGTTATTATTAGATAACAGATAATAATATCCTTATACTTTACGGACGTTTTGAAAGCCCTTCCCTCGGATCCCTTCATATCAGTCACACAGTCAGTCAGTAAGACAAACAGATCTCAGTCAGATATTCACCTGCTAGAAAAAGGTTTCCAATCACTGAGCCAGCCTTTCTGATCAAGTCATTGATCCTGTTTTTATCATCCACAGTGATGCTGCCCCCCTCAGCAGAGCACAGCATAAAAAAAGAACACTAGCTAAAATTCCTTGATAGAAAACATGAAGAAGGGTCTTGCTGATATCAAAAGATCTAAGTTTTCTCAAGAAGAAGAGTCTAGATTGGCCCTTCTTAAATACAACCTCAGTGTTCTTTTTCCAGTTTAATTTACTGTCCAGGTGGACACCGAGGTATTTATAGGACTGGACAATTTCAATCGGCTGACTCTTTATTACCACTGGGGAGACCTCCTCCTTCTTCCTTATAAAATCAATGATCAGCTCTTTGGTCTTCCCAACATTAAGTTTTAAAAAGTTTTTATCACACCAGCTGACAAATGATTCCACCTCTCTTTTGTAGGCCAGGTCGCTGCCTCTGTAGACCCACTAGAGCAGTGTCGTCTGAAAAATGTTGGATTAGACAACTCTGCTTGTAGTCAGCGGTGTAGAGTGTAAATAAAAAAGGAGTTAAAACCGTGCCTTGTGGGGCTCCTGTTTTAGTTAAAATGCTGTCAGACCGTTTCTTATCATACCTCACATACTGAGGTCTAGATAAAAGATAATTTAAAACCCAAGCGATGGTTGTGTTGTGCAGTTTAAAATCCATCAACTTGTTAGCTAAAATGTGTGGTTGAATAGTAAGTTAAAAAGCACTGGAAAAATCAAAAAACATAATCCTAACAGAGCTGGCAGTTGTTTCAAGGTGGCTGTGAATACTGTGAAGCATAAAAAGTAGTGCATCATCTCCTCCCACACCCTTCCTGGATGCAAACTGTAAGGGATCTTGATAGGCTGTGAACTGTCTACTCATGTGACCCAGAATAACCCTTTCAAAACATTTCATTATGTGTGATGTCAGAGCTATAGGTCTAAGATCATTAAGACTACTCACATTGGGTTTTTTGGGGATCGGAACAATACAAGATGTTTTCCACATTACTGGAATTATTGATGAAGAAAGAGACAAGGAAAACAATGAATGAAGAACTGAGCACAACTGGTCAGCACAGACTTTTAGAGAGCGTGGATGGACACCATCATGGCCAGCTGCCTTATTAGCATTCAGGCGCCTTAACTGCTGTCGAACCTCATCAACACCAATAACAATAGCTGGGCTACAGTCCTCAGGATTACTCTGTGTAAGAGATGAGAGGATGCTCTCATGGGAAGCAGAAAAATCAAATTCATCAAACCTCGCAAAAAACTGATTTGCCTCATTCATATTTATCCCAGAGCAAAAGGAACTGGGATTACTGGCCCCATAGCCAGTAATGGATTTCATTCCGTTCCAAAGGCCCCTTGTGTTACTATTGGACATCTGTCCTTCAACCCTTTCCTTGTACTTACACTTAGCCTGTTTGATTATTACTTTCAGCTCCTTTTGGGCAGTTTTAATATTGTCTTTGTCACCAGTAAAGAATGCAGATATTTTCCTGTTAATGGCAGCTTTAACCTCACTAGTCACCCAGGGTTTATTATTAGGGAAAATCTTTACTCGCTTACAGGGGATAACAGACTCGACACAGAAATTAATATAACTGGTAACTTTGTCAGAGATACTGTCCAGATCATCATCATCATCATCATCAAAAAACACACTCCAGTCAGTGCAATCAAAGCATCCTCTGAGCGTTTCACACGCGTCCTCAGAACACACATGCACAGTCTTGTGCGTAATCGGCTGCTTCTGAACCGCAGGAGAATATCTGGATGTCAGAGATATCAAGTTATGATCCGATTGTCCGAGAGGGGGAAGCGACTTCGAAACAAAACTCTCCTTAATGTTCGTATAAAACAGATCAATAGTCTTATCGCCCCTCGTAGGGCATGACACCAATTGTTTAAAAGAGGGTGGCAGAGAGAGAGCAGTGCTTAAAATCCCCGTTGATAATAACCAGCGCGTCTGGAGAGGAGCGTTGCAGATCATGAGTGACTCTCGATATTGTCTCTGTAGCCAGCTTCGCGTTACCCGATGGGGGAATATAAACTACTTGGACAATCACATGAGAAAACTCCCTGGGCAAGTAGTAGGGTCGGCAACTCACCGCAAGCAGCTCAATGTTCGGGTCACATACTCTCTCCTTCACCGTAACATAATAATAATAATTTTATTTATATAGCACCTTTCGAAACAAGGTTACAAAGTGCTTACCAGTAAAAGCATGATAAAAGAAATAACACCCAGAACTTGAATCTAAACAAAATATATCATATAAATACAAAATAAATATAAAATAAAATCACATAAATAGTTACAACAATGCACCATCAGTTAAGAAAAAGCCATAATATAAAAGTGAGTCTTAAGAAGAGATTTAAAGGAGGATACTGAGTTTGCCTGCCTGAGATCCTCAGGTAGGGAGTTCCTCAGCTGAGGGGCCCGGACAGCAAAAGCCCAGTTGGTCACCTTTGTTGACAAGTCTGGATTTTTGAACTGTTAGTCGGGCCCTGCCAGAGGATCTCAAGCATCGATCAGGCTTATAGGGAGTCAGCAAATCACCGATATAGGCAGGAGCCAGACCATTCAAGGCTTTAAAAACAAGCAGTAAAATCTTAAAATCAATTCTAAAACTCACAGGTAACCAGTGAAGGGCAGCGAGGATCGGTTTGATGTGGTCGCTTCTCTTAGTACGAGTTAAAAGCCTGGCAGCAGCGTTTTGTATTAACTGTAGTCTGTGGATGTTCCGCTTGCTGATACCAGAATAAAGTGCATTACAATAATCGAGTCTGGAGGAGATAAAAGCCTGGAGGACCTTTTCTAAATCAGCAGGGGAAAGGAATGACCTGATCTTAGTAAGCTGTCTCAGTTGGGTAAAACAGGACTGCACCACTTTAGTAACCTGAGCATCAAATGACAGTTCAGAGTCAAAAATAACACCTAGGTTCCGGGCCTCTTTCTGAACATTATTCCACAAGGCACCCAGACTAGAGGAGAGATTCTCAATACTGCTAGTGCTGGGGCTACAGGGGGAGATTATAAGTATTTCAGATTTGGAGTCCTTCAGCTGAACATGACCAGGATGACACCACCGATCATTGATGTAAAGGCAAACACCTCCACCCTGTTTTTTGCCGCTCCTAGCTGGGTCTCTGTCCATCCTGTGTAATGAGAAACCTCCCATTTTCACATGAGACTCTGGTATCCTGTCAGACAGCCAGGTCTCCGTAAAACACAGTAGGCTGCTCTGTCGGTATCAAACTTCAGGTACGCTGTCAACTCATCCGCCTTATTAACCAAGGAGTGCACATTCCCCATAATAACAGAGGGCAGCACGGGTTTGTACCCCCGCCGACTGTTCCTGGCCCGGACCCCTCCTCTGCGGCCTCTCTTCCTCTCTCTAGTCTCGCTCCTGATCTCCGACCAGTCAATATCAAGATCCAGTCCATCTGGTGCAGGAGGCCACAGCCGAAGAAGCTCCTGCCGAGTGTAGGTGATAGAAGGTTGGCCCAGCTCGCTCTTGACTTCAAATGTTTGAGCGGCTCTCCAAAAAGTTATTGCCCAAAGCCACAGAAGGCAAGTCAAAGTGCGACTTTTAAGTGCAGCCATAATCACGTCGTCAGAGTTTGATCTCGCTGGTGATCAGGAATCATAAGGCTTTAAAAACATTAGAAAACACATAAAACATAGAACACCGACGCACAGCTAGCAGAGTCGCCAGCTCAGGGGGCGGCGCCTGAGAAAATCTGGCCCAAAGAAAATCTGGAGAAGGAAGATGCCATGTTCTGTTACGTGGAGGACACATGCCTGGCAGGGGAAGTTCAGATGGACCAAGTTCAGTTGACTCCCACCATTGTTGTGTGTGGTAAGTTAACATGTTTTGTCTTTAATTCATTTTCTCTTTTGTATTTCTCTAGTCTTTCTTCCTTTTCTTTCTCATTTTTTTTCTATTTGGACAAAAATTCATGTTCTCCAATGTTTTTTATTACTGTAAGCTCTTAAGGTCAGTCAAAGTGGCCTTAAAAGGTCATGCATTTCTGTCCCCTAAACCTGCACATACACTGATTTCTGTATTGATGGTAAGCAATTTAACAGATTTTGAAAAATGAAAAACGTATATGCTCAAATTGTTTTGTGAAATGTTTCAGAAAGACAAATCTTGTTTTAATTTAGTTTTGAATTGTTGTTTTTTTGTCTTTTTACTTTTTAGGACAATCCTGCTACTCTTCAAGACGGTTCATGCTGAGTGTGGATCGAAACATTGTAAACGACAACATAACCTCCTTCGTTTCTGCACTGTACATGATGTTTGGGAGCTATTATTGCTTTAACATCCATTACCCATCAGAGCTGGCATCAACCCTGGAGTTCCTGCAGAGGTGTGTCTTTTTGAATTCGCTTTATCCAATATTTTATTGAACTGAAACAAATACAAAAGTAGCTGCTGCAGTGACTTCGGGGTTAGAGGATTTGTCATTTTACCTTTTTAGTTTTATAAGTGGCTTTGAAAAAGTAAATAAATATGATGTTTAGTTTTTTGCTGCTAACAAAGCTGTTTTATGAATACAGTTGTCTGTTTTTCTTCTGTTTCCGAAGCTGTTTTTTCTCCATCAACCCAGAGAATGGCACTAAAGTGGTGAAGACCCACACATCCCGTCTTCACGTGAACCCAAGAGTCCTTACCCTGATTCAGGAACTTTCGGATCATGAGTGGTGTGATGTCTGAATATGGATTAAACTCAGTAAGATTTATGGCATGTGATGATGTGCCCCACTCACACACACTCACAGTTTGAAGGTTAGTTTCATCTCCTAAGAAGTAAGTAGAAGTTTCAGATGAAAATGTTAGAGTTTTATTGCATATTACTCATCTGCATGCCTTTACCTCAATTTGAAGAGCTTGTTGGAACATATTGGTACATTTTTTCTATTTATTTTAATAAGGAAAGTGATTCTTAAAGGGTGTTAAAAAGTCTTACATGTAAGGGATAATGTACAGCGAGCCGGTCATTGTTGTGAAAGAATCCCCGACAGGGTGATGCTGCGCGTCAGGGTCTCTCATCGCCCTGAAGGAGATTCTTTCACAACAATGACCAGCTCCCTTCAGTTCAATAAGATCCCTAATCTGTCACATGCTCTCTATTCTAATGTTTGTAAGTATGTTGAGAGATGACTAAGATTTATGGCATGTGACGATGTGCCCCACTTACAGTTTGAAGCTTAGTTTCAGCTCATCTGCTCAGTTCTTCAAGCTTAAGAAGCAAGTAGAGGTTTCAGACGAAATTGTTAGTTTTATTGCATATTACTCATATGCATGCTGTACCTCAATTTAAAGAGCTTGTTTGAATATGATGGTACATTTGAAATGCGGTAATCTTTAAAGGATGTTAAAGGGACTGTTTGTAACTTCTTACACGTATAAATCATTGCGGGTCGGTGTCCCATGCCCGCTCGTGTGTGGGTACGCTATTCAGACTCAGACTCCAACACAAACTACACGGAAGCACCAAAACTGCAAAGTTATATCCAGTGAACCCGTCTTGCAAAATAGTGTTAACTCTTCCTGCTTCGCCCCCCCCCGGCCGCGGTCGGAGGACGCGGAGGAGACCGTAGCTTTGGTCTCCAAAGCCGGAGTCTCTGCTCCTGCTGCCTGCTCGCACACCGCGCTCGTTCTCACCCGCTCAGCTCGCTCCAACTCCACGTGCATGTGCGCACACTACACACTGCAGAAGAGTTAGTTTAGCTCTGAGAATATCTAGTGAATGTACAGCGGACGTTTGTGCAGAAATAAATGCTGCAGCTCCTCCAGACCAACAGAGGTTTCCCGTGTCTGGTGAAGTGACGGGGCTCCGCAGCGAGTTACGTTATCGTCTCCGACTAGGTGTTGGTGTCTCCCCTTTTCCCTCCAACATTACTGCCAAGCAGGTGAAACAGTCCCTTTAAACCATTGAAGGAGTTACTGTCACTTCGCCTTAAAGGGACTGTTTGTAAGAATCAGAAATTCCTTGTTAACTGCGACACCTGTGGTCGCAATGTCAACGACAGTCAGCGTCCTGTTGCCCGCGCTCTCCCGTGTGCCGGGCTACCTGAATGTGAGCGAGCATCCGTCAAAACAGCGAGACGACACACGTCAGCTAAAACCACAATATATCACTCTACATTTCACCTGAATTTTGAATTAGGCTAAATGGGAGGAGAACATTCGAAAACAAAGGAATACAGTAGGTCATATTCCCGTAGAATCAATACCAGCTTTATTTAAAGGTCAGAATAACATAGGCCTATTACACTTTTACTTGGCAACATTGAGATTATTTTCCCCATACTGCAGTGGCGTAGGCTATAGTGGACAATAGACTATCGGCAAAGGCTTATAACATTGCATTGCATTTTATTCATTCATACATTCATAATATATGATTGTTAAGGGGAGGATAGAAGAGAAAGTTCCTTTTGAGTGGGTTTGTATAATGGCAACCTTTCCAGCTGTCTCATCTCCTCTATCCATGTCTGCATAAAATAAAAAGAAAAGACTATAGGCCAAGGGAGGATGATGAAATACAAAAACACAGGAACAATTTCAATTTCGAAAGATCCAATTTGATTGCAAAGGAGCAGATGAAAGTTCATCCATTTGCGCGCTCATATGCGTGCATTTAAAATCTCGAGAGAAGTTGTGATGTGGTTAGACCGACCAAAGCTGTAAGATGGAGAGGATCGTTCTCTGGCGAGGCAAAAGAACAATTCGTATTAGAAGTCTGGACGTCACCGTTCCCAATATAGCCAGAATATTTAAGGTTTGTACGTAGCCTAATGTTAATTATATATGACAACATGGTCCATAACAGGGACGTGGACTTCGGTAATAAGGTTTGTAACAGTTAATGTTAGCTTAACAATTAGCCTAGCATCAGATAACGTTAAACCTTTTAAACCATCGGTTATCGTTAAACATGCTAACTGTTAGCGGCTGGCCAGACTTTCCATTATTTTTCCCATTTTCCTATTAATTAACGACAAAGTTATTGGTTACTGTTATAAAGATAAAATACGGGACATTAATGGTAACTTTAGACATGCACGGCTCAGTTGTTGAGGCCTAGCCTCGGTTATTGCATTGTCTGCAAGTCAGATAGTGATGGGTAACGTAGGTAGACGGTTATGACCTCATATATATTATCTGACATTTTTGTTATAGGATATTAGCTAATGATTAAGTTTACTGTCCGTTGCAGTACGGTAACGTTATGTGTTTTCCGACGGTTTATAAAGTCATCTTTCAGCAGTAGCTAGCTAACTAGCTGGTAGTAACATTAGTAGTTGCCGGAGGGATTCAGCAGGGGGGGCGTAGAGCTTTTGAGCCCCCCACCCCCCCCCCTTTCCTTTCGGTCACACGTTAAATGATCTGAAGAAGCTACCGTGCGTCTTTTACTACAATACTCCTGAGTCCCTCAGAATAATGGTTCATTTTGTGTTTATATGTTCTCAGGAAAGTATTCGTAATACGATATGTTCATGCATTGTGAAGTAATGAAGTTAGTATAATGTTATTATAATATAATGTTACTTTGTAAATTGATGTAACGTTGTTAGTCTTTTTTACTTTATTACTCATATTCAAAGTTTCAATTGCTAGTGCTGAGTGACCGACAATACATGCTAGATTGTTGTCTTGATGTACATTTCTAGGGTTATATGTTAGAACTGTACATATTTAGCAGGATAACTGTACACATTAACATTTGTATTCATAGTATGTGGTTATCCCGATAAGTCAGTCATAATACACATGATCTGAGGAAAGCTTGTGTCTGTGCATCTTTCACTCAAACACACCCCTTTTCAGGGCTTTTACACTAATGTTATCCTTCAATTATTGTAAAGTAACACATTATTGAAGAATAAGAAATAAACTAGAAAATTTCGCAAGAAATTTTGACCAGTGTGCCTGGTGCTGGTGCCGGGACGGTGGGGGCGGATTCAGACCGTCTGAGGTCCATAGTGAGGTCACCACTGTAGGACTATTCACTGATATATAATGTTTTCATAGTTTTGAAAATGCCTACATTTGCTCTGATTGGCTAATGTGAATTTGAGAGAAGACGAGGAGCTTCGCTCTTCTTATTACGGTATACGCTGATATATATTGTTTATCATGTCCTCCTCATCTCTGTATTTGACACACACACACACACACACAGACTGCGTGCGTGTCTGTCACTGGTTGCCATGGTGATTGGGGGGCCGTGATGAGCGGGGCGGGGAGGGAGAGAAATCATCTTAAGACAGGCTAGACTAATTTTGAACAAAACAACATAGTTTCATTAAGGTCTTGAGGCTTTTCTGACTACATTTGAGGTGCATCTGGTCAACCTGCTCGGAGGAGTACATCAAAA
>CAKAOJ020001216.1:40000-68946 GCA_916701645.2 Sebastolobus alascanus
AGAAATTTTGACCAGTGTGCCTGGTGCTGGTGCCGGGACGGTGGGGGCGGATTCAGACCGTCTGAGGTCCATAGTGAGGTCACCACTGTAGGACTATTCACTGATATATAATGTTTTCATAGTTTTGAAAATGCCTACATTTGCTCTGATTGGCTAATGTGAATTTGAGAGAAGACGAGGAGCTTCGCGTGTGGGGGGGGGAGTCAGACAGAAACAGACTGTGTGATGTTAAGGGAAATCATTCCATGAGAAGGTGTTATGATAGGAAAAGGCCCATTGGCCTGTTAGCTTCTTTTAACTCTGAGGACAGACAGGAGTCCTGTATTCTGAGAGCAGAGAGTCCTGATTGGAGCAGAAGGTTTAAGGAGATCAGGCAGGAAGGAAGGGGCGTGTCCATTTACAGTTTAAAGTCAAAACCAGTGAAGAGAAGCTAAAACTGGTGTAATATGCCTTTTTCACAGCAGCCATTTTGACATGTGAATGCAGAGTAATCACAGGTGTAATTAATATCACTAATTATGGCCCTGCTGAAGCTGGCTCAGTGAAATGGCTGTGAGACAGTAAATAGAGTTTGTGTGTGCGTGTGTGTGTGTGTGTGTGTGTGTGTGTGTGTGTGTGTGCGTGCACGTGTGCGCGTGTGTGTGCGCGTGTGTGGGTGCGTGCACGTGTGTGCGTGTGTGCGTGCGCGTGCCTGCGCGTGTGTGTGCGCGCGTGTGTGTGTGCGTGTGC
Organism: Sebastolobus alascanus; assembly: GCA_916701645.2. NCBI lineage: Eukaryota > Metazoa > Chordata > Actinopteri > Perciformes > Sebastidae > Sebastolobus > Sebastolobus alascanus. Next base: position 40,730 of record CAKAOJ020001216.1, read on the forward strand.
GTGTGTGGGTCAGCCTGCTCTATTAGTCCACCTGAGAACCAGCAATCAACGGTTACCAGGGAAACCTTTGATCTTAACTGCTTTGATGTGTTGAATGATCTCCAGTTAGACAGAGCATGGACTCAATGAAAGAAAAAGCTATCGAACAACTCCCTCTGTGACAAAAACCGTGACTCCTATCGCTTAGATTCTTTAGGAAAGGAGTAAGGACTCTCAGATGAAGAGATGGTGCGAGATTGGTGTGTGTAGTGTCAAAAATGTGGCCTCAGCAGCAGTTTCTAAAACTAGCACCTCTTTCTCTCTTCCAAAAAAAATTGAGAAAATTAACATGGAGCTCAAAGGCAGCTGAAGCTGATCTTCCTGTCACTTCCAAGCATTTATCAGAAAATGTGTAAGTCCGACTGATTCCATAACTACATGACTGCGACCAGCACAAGCTTACCAACATTTCTGGGAAGAAATTTTGTATGAAGAGTGAAAATTGTGAAAATGGCAGCGAGTTAGAAATATTTTTTCAGTAAGATTTTAAAGCCTCTCTTCACTCTAGCGCTGATGGCCTCACTCTAACGAGCGCAATACACATTAATGTAAAAGTCTGAGAAGAGCACTTTTACCAAGCTCCAAACAAGGTTAAATATTTCAAAAAGTACAAATGTGATTTTAAAAGTTGAATAATAGCCAGAATCTAAGGAAGATGTGTAACATTTACAGTTTGAATGGATTTTCTAGGTGAAAGTATGAATGAGCAGTGAAGAGTTGAAAACGCTTGAAAATTTTTTAAGTCTGTACATTTCTTCCATTCATTCCTATGGAGAAAAAAGTCGCGCTTTTGCGCGATTTTTTCGGAATCCTCTGCGCGAATCTCTTAGAAAAGTCATAGCACACGATTCCTGATCATTCCGCACGTTTTGATGTACTTTTTGTACAGGTGTTGGCAACGCTCCGGGAGGAGTAGGACGGCAAACTTTTAGGCGGAAGATGAAGAATAAAATTAAGCCCGGAGGATAATATACCAGTGTGCTTTGCACAGGCTTTGCCTGTGCTACAAGCCACACTGGAATAAACGACAAGTCGAACTAGAAAAGCAATTTCTGAAGAAATCGCGGTGTGAATGCCGGTTGCTGAAGAGCTGACGCTACGCTGAAATGCCGGCTTGAATGTTGTGAGAAGAAGGTGAAGTAGTAGGAATAGATGGAAAATAGGAAAGGGTTTAATTCTTATGAATATCACTAAAAAGTTGAATAATACCAATAGTGTATGAAAGATGTGGAATATTTTAAGGTGTTTGAATAGCTGACGCTAAACTGCATTGCTGATTTTAATCTGTATGAAGAAGGGGAAGAAGTAGGAAAATAGTTGGAAAATGGGAATGAGTTTAATTTCTATGAATATCATTGAAAAGTTGAATAATACCAATAGTCTATAAAAGATGTGGAATATTTTATGGTTTTTGAATAGCTGACGCTAAACTGCATTGCTGATTTTAATCTGTATGAAGAAGGGGAAGAAGTAGGAAAATAGTTGGAAAAGTGGGAATGGGTTTAATTTAATTTAATTTAATTAATTTGTATGAATATCATTGAAAAGTTGAATAATACCAATAGTGTATAAAAGATGTGGAATATTTTAAGGTTTTTGAATAGCTGAACCAATACTGCATTGATGGTTTTAATCTGTATGAAGAAGGATATAGAAACAGAAGAATATGAATCAGTAGATAAAAGTTGTAAATGCATGAAAAGCAGCTGAAGCATTATAAATTGTCTGATACTCGATATCACTGTAAATGAGGGCAACCTCAGTGAATTTTCGAGTTTAAATAAAGGTTAATAATAAATAGTTAATTCTGAGTTCCCTATTGTTACCTTTTGGGGCTTTTATTTTGAAAAACTAAGTGAATCCCTAGTTTCCTGTTAACATACAATGAGACTTGGGGGCTTTTATTTTGAAAAAAAAGTCTCACTGGGAGCTTCCTGTTAAGAAACAGTCACTCTATGGGGCTTTCATTTTGAAGGGATATGTTGGGGGGAGACATAATTACACTCTCTGATGTCCACAGGGACAATATTCCATAAGAAAGAGGTATGACAGGCCTCATTGTGAGCATCCTGTTAAGATACAGTCACTCTATGGGGCTTTTATTTTGAAGGGATGTGTTGGGGGGAGATATAATTACAATCTCTGATGTCCACAGGGACAATATTCCATAAGAAAGAGGTATGACAGGCCTCATTGTGAGCATCCTGTTAAGATACAGTCACTCTATGGGGCTTTTATTTTGAAGGGTTGTGTGTCTGTGTGTGTGTGGGGGGGAGTCAGACAGAAACAGACTGTGTCATGTAAAGGGAAATCATTCCATAAGAAGGTGTTATGATAGGAAAAGGCCCATTGGCCTGTTGGCTTCTTTTAACTCTGAGGACAGACAGGAGTCCTGTATTCTGAGAGCAGAGAGTCCTGATTGGAGCAGAAGGTTTGAGGAGATCAGGCAGGAAGGAAGGGGCATGTCCATTTACAGTTTAAAGTCAAAACCAATGAAGGGAAGCTAAAACTGGTGTAATATGCCTCTTTCACAGCAGCCATTTTGACATGTGAATGCAGAGTAATCACAGGTGTAATTAATATCACTAATTATGGCCCTGCTGAAGCTGGCTCAGTGAAATGGCTGTGAGACAGTAAATAGAGTTTGTGTGTGCGTGTGTGTGTGTGTGTGCGTGTGTGTGCGTGCGCGTGTGTGCGTTTGTGTGCGTGTGTGCGCGTTTGTGGGTGCGTGCGCGTGTGTGCGTGTGTGTGTGCGTGTGTGTGTGTGTGCGTGCACGTGCCTGCGGTCTGACTGGTCAAACAGACAGTAACTGTATAGGGATAAATATAATTTAAACTTGTACAGTTAAAAAGAGCTTAAGAGCAATGCACCAATCAGAGACAGGCAGAGATTGATGGAGATCTAATCAGTCAATCAGAAACACCTGTTTGTGTCTGAAAGTGCTGAGTTATGGTTGGGAATGACTGGTGAAAACACAGAGAAGGTACTACCTGAAAAAGACCCCTCATTTAAAAACTATAAGTTGTATAGCTGAAATCTCCTCAGTTTGAGCACCTCAAGGCTTTGATGAAGATGTAGACGTGTCATTTGTGTGGATAAAGTTAAAAATGACTGCGAGCTGGCAGTTTCAAAAGGCTCCACAGTTGACTTTTTTTCAAGACTTTTAGATTTAAATTAACATTGCAGCGGATGAGAGTAAGAAGGAATGTCTTGGTGCTTTGAAGGACATAAATCCCAAACTGTAACACCCACTGCTGAAATGGGCACATTATCTGAAAGAAGACAAGCATACCTACGTTTTGAGGTATTAATTGTGTATGAGGAGTGAAAATTGTGGTCTAGGCAGCAATTTGTTTGGAAAATTTTCCAAAGATTTTGAAACTACCTCTCACTCTAGCGATGATGTCACTCACTCTAAGTCTTGACGACCCACACAATACACACCCATTATAAAATCTGAAACGGTCTGAAAATTTCACAAAACGTAAACTGCGATTTCGTGAAAACCGTGCCAGCTATCAAAATGCCCATTTGGCCAAATAACGTCCCATGTCTGGTGACCCGTTTAAAGTGTTAATCATGATTCTACGTTAAAGTATGGCGACTCTGTAGGGCCCCAAAGAGGAGTGTTTTTGAGCTCTCTTCACGTCGATTTGCAATGCATTCCTATTGAGAAAAAAATCGCGCTTTTGCGTGATTTTTTCGGAATCCGCTGCGCGAATCTCTTAGAAAAGTCATAGCACACGATTCCCGATCATTCCGCACGTTTTGATGTACTTTTTTTACAGGTGTTGGCAACGCTCCGGGAGGAGTAGCACGGCAAAGTTTAGGAAGAAGCAGAATAAGAATAAACGACAAGTCGAACTAGAAAAGCAATTTCTGAAGAAATCGCGGTGTGAATGCCGGTTGCTGAAGAGCTGACGCTACGCTGAAATGCCGGCTTGAATGTTGTGAGAAGAAGGTGAAGTAGTAGGAATAGATGGAAAATAGGAAAGGGTTTAATTCTTATGAATATCACTAAAAAGTTGAATAATACCAATAGTGTATGAAAGATGTGGAATATTTTAAGGTTTTTGAATAGCTGACGCTAAACTGCATTGCTGATTTTAATCTGTATGAAGAAGGGGAAGAAGTAGGAAAATAGTTGGAAAATGGGAATGAGTTTAATTTCTATGAATATCATTGAAAAGTTGAATAATACCAATAGTCTATAAAAGATGTGGAATATTTTAAGGTTTTTGAATAGCTGACGCTAAACTGCAATGCTGATTTTAATCTGTATGAAGAAGGGGAAGAAGTAGGAAAATAGTTGGAAAAGTGGGAATGGGTTTAATTTAATTTAATTTAATTAATTTGTATGAATATCATTGAAAAGTTGAATAATACCAATAGTGTATAAAAGATGTGGAATATTTTAAGGTTTTTGAATAGCTGAACCAATACTGCATTGATGGTTTTAATCTGTATGAAGAAGGATATAGAAACAGAAGAATATGAATCAGTAGATAAAAGTTGTAAATGCATGAAAAGCAGCTGAAGCATTATAAATTGTCTGATACTCGATATCAATGTAAATGAGGGCAACCTCAGTGAATTTTCGAGTTTAAATAAAGGTTAATAATAAATAGTTAATTCTGAGTTCCCTATTGTTACCTTTTGGGGCTTTTATTTTGAAAAACTAAGTGAATCCCTAGTTTCCTGTTAACATACAATGAGACTTGGGGGCTTTTATTTTGTAAAACAAGTCTCACTGGGAGCTTCCTGTTAAGAAACAGTCACTCTATGGGGCTTTTATTTTGAAGGGATATGTTGGGGGAGACATAATTACACTCTCTGATGTCCACAGGGACAATATTCCATAAGAAAGAGTTATGGCAGGCCTCATTGTGAGCATCCTGTTAAGATACAGACACTCTATGGGGCTTTTATTTTGAAGGGATGTGTTGGGGGGAGACATAATTACAATCTCTGATGTCCACAGGGACAATATTCCATAAGAAAGAGGTATGAAAGGCCTCATTGTGAGCCTCCTGTTCAGATACAGTCACTCTATGGGGCTTTTATTTTGAAGGGATGTGTTGGGGGGAGACATAATTACACTCTCTGATGTCCACAGGGACAATAGTCCATAAGAAAGAGGTATGGCAGGCCTCATTGTGAGGATCCTGTTAAGATACAGTCACTCTATGGGGCTTTTATTTTGAAGGGTTGTGTGTGTGGGGGGGAGTCAGACAGAAACAGACTGTGTGATGTAAAGGGAAATCATTCCATAAGAAGGTGTTATGATAGGAAAAGGCCCATTGGCCTGTTGGCTTCTTTTAACTCTGAGGACAGACAGGAGTCCTGTATTCTGAGAGCAGAGAGTCCTGATTGGAGCAGAAGGTTTAAAGAGATCAGGCAGGAAGGAAGGGGCGTGTCCATTTACAGTTTAAAGTCAAAACCAATGAAAGGAAGCTAAAACTGGTGTAATATGCCTTTTTCACAGCAGCCATTTTGACATGTCATTGCAGAGTAATCACAGGTGTAATTAATATCACTAATTATGGCCCTTATCTATTGAAGCCTGCTGAAGCTGGCTCAGTGAAATGGCTGTGAGACAGTAAATAGAGTTTGTGTGTGCGTGTGTGTGTGTGTGCGTGTGTGTGCGTGCGCATGTGTGCGTGTGTGTGCATGTGTGCGCGTTTGTGGGTGCGTGCGCGTGTGTGCGCGTGTGTGCGTGTGTGTGCGCGTGCTTGCGCGTGTGTGTGTGTGCGTGCGAGCGCGTGTGTGCGTGTGTGTGCGTGTGTGTGCGCGTGTGTGTGTGCGTGCGCGTGCCTGCGGTCTGACTGGTCAAACAGACAGTATCTGTATAGGCTTAAATATAATTTAAACTTGTACAGTTAAAAAGAGCTTAAAAGCAATGCACCAATCAGAGACAGGCAGAGACTGATGGAGATCTAATCAGCCAATCAGAGACAGGCAGAGATTGATGGAGATCTAATCAGTCAATCAGAAACACCTGTTTGTGTGTGAAAGTGCTGAGTTATGGTTGGGAATGACTGGTGAAAACACAGAGAAGGTACTACCTGAAAAAGACCCGTCATTTAAAAACTATAAGGTGTAGAGCTGAAATCTCTTCAGTTTGAGCACCTCAAGGCTTTGATGAAGATGTAGACGTGTCCTTTGTGTGGATAAAGTTAAAAATGACTGCGAGCTGGCAGTTTCAAAAGTCTCCACAGTTGACTTTTTTTCAAGACGATTAGAGGTGAATTTACATTGCAGTGGATGAGAGGACGAAGGGATCACTCGGTGCTTTGAAGGACATAAATCCCAAACTGTAACACCTATTGATGAAATGGGCACACTATCTGAAAGAAGACAAGCATACCTACGTTTTGAGGTATTAATTGTGTATGAGGAGTGAAAATTGTGGTCTAGGCAGCAATTTGTTTGGAAAATTTTCAAAAGATTTTGAAACTACCTCTCACTCTAGCGATGATGTCACTCACTCTAAAAGTTAACGACCTACGCAATACACACCCATTATAAAATCTGAAACGGTCTGAAAATTTCACAAAACTTAAACTGTGATTTCGTGAAAACCGTGCCAGCTATCAAAATGCCCATTTGGCCAAATAACGTCCCATGTCTGGTGACCCGTTTAAAGTGTTAATCATGATTCTACGTTAAAGTATGGCGACTCTGTAGGGCCCCAAAGAGGAGTGTTTTTGAGCTTTCTTCACGTCGATTTGCAATGCATTCCTATGGAGAAAAAAGACGCGCTTTTGCGTGATTTTTTCGGAATCCGCTGCGCGAATCTCTTAGAAAAGTCATAGCACACGATTCCCGATCATTCCGCACATTTTGATGTACTTTTTGTTCATGTGTTGGCAACGCTCCGGGAGGAGTAGCGCGCCAAAGTTTTGGCGGAAGATGAAGAATAAGAAAATAAGACCGGAGGATAATATACCAGTGTGCTTTGCACAGGCTTTGCCTGTGCTACAAGCCACACTGGAACTAGAAAATTTCGCAAGAAATTTTGATCAGTGTGCCTGATGTTGGTGCCGGGACGCCGGGGTGCAGATTCAGACTTCCATAGAGTCTGGTAGGTTTAATCAGAGCATATTAATTGTATTTTTGTATGTTTATAAATAATAGTAATTATCCAAATCCCGGTTGATTCATTTATTCATAATAGGCCTCTTTCTTTGAGATATATAGGCTACACACACACTGCTAAGTGTCCTCAGTCAGACAGCTTATCATAGAAAACGTAAACTGCGATTTGGTGAAAACTGTGCAAGCTATCAAAATGCCCATTTGGCCCAATAAAGTCCCAAGTCTTGTGACCCGTTAAAACTTTGAATCATTTTCTATGTTAAAGTATGGCGACTCTGTAGGGCCCTAGAGAGGAGTGTATTTGAGTGTTTTTGAGCTGTCTTCACGTCGATTTGCCATTCATTCCTATGGAGCTAAAAAAATCGCGCTTTCGCGAGATTTTTTTCGGAGGCCGCTGCGCGAATCTCTTAGAAAAGTCATAGCACACCATTCCCGATCATTCCGCACCTTTCGATGTATTTTTTGTGCATGTGGTGGCAACGCTGCGAGAGGAGAAGCGTGTCAAAAACCATAGGAAGAGGAATAGTAAGACTTCACTAGAAAATTTCGCAAGAAATTTTGACCAGTGTGCCTGGTGCTGGTGCCGGGACGGAGAGTGGGGCAATGGGGGCGGATTCAGACCGTCTGAGATCCATAGTGAGGTCACCACTGTAGGACTATTCACTGATATATAATGTTTCCATAGTTTCGAAAATGCCTACATTTGCTCTGATTGGCTAATGTGAATTTGAGAGAAGACGAGGAGCTTCGCTCCTCTTATTACTGTATATGCTGATATATATTGTTTGTCATGTCCTCCTCATCTATGTATTGGACACACACACACACACACACACACTTTTACACACACACACACAATACCTTTTGGGGCTTTTATTTTGAAAAACTAAGTGAATCCCTAGTTTCCTGTTAACATACAATGAGACTTGGGGGCTTTTATTTTGAAAAAAAAGTCTCACTGGGAGCTTCCTGTTAAGAAACAGTCACTCTATGGGGCTTTTATTTTGAAGGGATGTGTTGGGGGGAGACATAATTACACTCTCTGATGTCCACAGGGACAATATTCCATAAGAAAGAGGTATGACAGGCCTCATTGTGAGCATCCTGTTAAGATACAGTCACTCTATGGGGCTTTTATTTTGAAGGGATGTGTTGGGGGGAGACATAATTACACTCTCTGATGTCCACATGGACAATATTCCATAAGAAAGAGGTATGACAGGCCTCATTGTGAGCATCCTGTTAAGATACAGTCACTCTATGGGGCTTTTATTTTGAAGGGATGTGTTGGGAGGAGACATAATTACACTCTCTGATGTCCACAGGGACAATATTCCATAAGAAAGAGGTATGGCAGGCCTCATTGTGAGGATCCTGTTAAGATACAATCACTTTATGGGGCTTTTATTTTGAAGGGTTGTGTGTGTGGGGGGGAGTCAGACAGAAACAGACTGTGTGATGTAAAGGGAAATCATTCCATAAGAAGGTGTTATAATAGGAAAAGGACCATTGGCCTTTTGGCTTCTTTTAACTCTGAGGACAGACAGGAGTCTTGTATTCTGAGAGCAGAGAGTCCTGATTGGAGCAGAAGGTTTAAAGAGATCAGGCAGGAAGGAAGGGGCGTGTCCATTTAGAGTTTAAAGTCAAAACCAATGAAGAGAAGCTAAAACTTGTGTAATATGCCTTTTTCACAACAGCCATTTTGACATGTCAATGCAGAGTAATCACAGGTGTAATTAATATTAGTAATTATGGCCCTTATCTATTGAAGCCTGCTGAAGCTGGCTCAGTGAAATGGCTGTGACACAGTAAATAGAGTTTGTGTGTGTGTGTGTGCGTGTATGTGTGTCAACCTGCTCTATTAGATAATCTCCTCCACCTGTGAACCAGCACTCAACGGTTACCAGGGAAACCTTTGATCTTAACTGCTTTGATGTTACTTCTAAAGTTAGACAGAGTTTTAAATGGTATCTATTAGAGAAACAGCCACCGAACAACTCCCTCTGTGACAAAAACCGTGAGTCCTATCGCTTAGAGTCTTTAGGAGAGGAGTAAGGACCCTCAGATGAAGAGATGGTGCGAGATTGGTGTGTGTAGTGTCAAAAATGTGGCCTCAGCAGCAGTTTCAAAAACTAGTACCTCTTGCAATCTTCCAAAAAAATTTGACATATTTAACATGGGGCTCAAAGGAGGCTGAAGGTGATCTTACAGTCACTTCCAGGCATTTATCAGAAAATGTGTAAGTCCGACTGATTCCATAACTACATGACTGCGACCAGCACAAGCTTACCAACATTTCTGGGGAGAAATTTTGTATGAAGAGGGAAAATTGTGGAAATGGCAGCGAGTTAGAAATATTTTTTCAGTAAGATTTTAAAGCCTTTCCTCACTCTATCACTGATTGCCTCACTCTAGGGAGCGCAATACACACTAATGTAAAAGTCTGAGAAGAGCACTTTTACCAAGCTCCAAACAAGGTTAAATATTTCAAAAAGTACAAATGTGATTTAAAAGTTGAATACTAGCCAGAATCTAAGGAAGATGTGAAAGATTTTAGAGTTGGAATGGAGTTTCTAGGTGAAAGTATGAATGAGCAGTGAAGAGTTGAAAACGCTTGAAAGTTTTTAAATTCTGAACATGTCTTCCATTCATTTCAATGCAAAATTTTTGATGAATTATGGTTAATAAATCTTAAAATATGAAAGTTATGAATGAGATTAGTAATAGCGCACATGTCCTAATTTAGCTGCACGTTTTAATGTTTGAATGGAGTTTCTATGTTGAAAAATGTGGAAGGAGTAGCATTGGAAAAAAAGAGGGCGGAAGAAAAATAATAACTAGAAAAGCAATTTCTGAAGAAATCGCGGTGTGAATGCCGGTTGCTGAAGAGCTGACGCTACGCTGTAATGCCGGCTTGAATGTTGTAGCGTTAACCACTCTACATGTAATTATTGATTTGCACTCGTTAAATAAAGAAATACTCAATTCGGGGCACCACCACTTTTTATAGGAAAAGCAGAAACTATTGTGATAGAAGTATTGATCATTAATCAATCTCAAGTCTGAAGTATAAGTTCTGAATTCATTGATCTACAGTTCTGCTTTGAAATACACACACAGACATGACGTAGTGATAAAGTGAAACATTTATTTACCATAAATCGTGATAATTGAATAAATGAAGTGATGAATATACAAATGACTAATTAACACTGGTAATTAATTAATGAATGAATGAATGAATTAAATGAAAATTCAATGAAGCAATTCTGATTGGAACTTTAGTAGTGAGGGAAAGTCTGATTATTCTCTCTAAGCTATAAAAGTTGCAGTTAATAATTTGGAAGATTAGGAATTTTAGAAGATATGTCTGACAAACAACTATTGATCATAAAGCCACGGAACATTCACTTATCGCTGCAGTTGGTTCTGTGGGTCCAGAGGCCGTTTCCTCACACGTTGTCTGGATAGACAAGCCCCTTGGATGGGTTGGATGAGATCGGTTCAGCTGGCCCGGGATACCAAACAGCAAAGCGTGGAGAACATTCAACTTTCTCGTCAGAACATTGAATGTGGGAGTTGAAGTCCGTTGGCTGATTACTCGTTGAAAGAGATCAAAAAGCTGAAGTCGGATTATCTTCTGAAGCTTTAGAATTTATCTATTTCACGGAAAAACTGGAAATGCTGGCAAAGCACTTAGCATTTAAATCACGCGAGATAAACAAAAGATCTTTAAAAATTGCTGTCCTTTAGAAGTCACTTGACTCAGAAAAATGAACATGAGGTAGAAAATAAACACACAAATGAAATGTATGTATCTAAGTTCTGGAGAGCTCCTGCTGGAGTCATCTCCCTGCGGACAACTTTCTCAACTTCTTCCAACAACAGCCCGAAACTTCTGACTCTGTGTCATCTCTTCTTTAACCCCCTCTGGGAGGGAGGGGTCGAGACCCTCTCTTTCTCTGATCGATTCATTATTGAAAAACCTTTACACGCGCAAAATCAGAATTCCCTCTTTACTAATTTTTCCTTTCTTTTGCACGAGACAGATACATATCAAAAACTATAAAACCACTAATGTTTTAATCAAACATTAGTATCAAGATTGTAAAAATGTAATTCTAAGTTCAAGTTATAACTCCTTTTTAACATCTTTAAACTTAAGGTATTACATCTATTGAACATCACTGATAAAACATTAAAACGTATTACAATACCATTAATGATTATACACAAAGAAGTCAATAATCTAACTCATGATGACTTCTAAACACTTTAATTATTGGTCACATTACCACAGATGAAAACTAGGTGGGGTTGACGCTTCACCGCTGGAGTGAATCTCTGGGTCACCGAAAGGTTAAAAAACCTAGGCTGTGGAATGTGAGATGGACAGGGGAGTGTGGGTGTGTGTGTGTGTTTTTGACCAAACGGATCACTTTGAAGTCAGGAAAAAGTTATCAGTTCTTGTTGGTTTAAGTGGGGAGAAAACCCTTCCCACAGTTTTAAAAGTTATTATCCTCCTGGACAGTGTCAAAACTGACACTCGATGGTCGATAAAAGAGTTTATGGCCCTTTATCCAAACAAATTGTTCTTTCTTTGGGAGAATTCCATCTGTAAATGACCAAATCTTGTTGGACACAAGAATGTGTTTTTCTCATCCCAGTAGATGCAGGATGAGATAAGATGCTTCTCAAAGTAGCAGGCACCATTCACGCTACAATGTTGTGAGAAGAAGGTGAAGTAGTAGAAATAGATGGAAAATAGGAAAGGGTTTAATTCTTATGAATATCACTGAAAAGTTGAATAATACCAATAGTGTATGAAAGATGTGGAATATTTTAAGGTTTTTGAATAGCTGACGCTAAACTGCATTGCTGATTTAATCTGTATGAAGAAGGGGAAGAAGTAGGAAAATAGTTGGAAAAGTGGGAATGAGTTTAATTTGTATGAATATCATTGAAAAGTTGATTAATACCAATAGTGTATAAAAGATGTGGAATATTTTAAGGTTTTTGAATAGCTGACGCTAAACTGCATTGCTGATTTTAATCTGTATGAAGAAGGGGAAGAAATAGGAAAATAGTTGGAAAAGTGGGAATGGGTTTAATTTAATTTAATTTAATTAATTTGTATGAATATCATTGAAAAGTTGAATAATACCAATAGTGTATAAAAGATGTGGAAGATTTTAAGGTTTTTGAATAGCTGAACCAATACTGCATTGATGGTTTTAATCTGTATGAAGAAGGATATAGAAACAGAAGAATATGAATCAGTAGATAAAAGTTGTAAATGCATGAAAAGCAGCTGAAGCATTACAAATTGTTTGTCACTCGATGTCACTGTAAATGAGGGCAACCTCAATGAATTTTCGAGTTTAAATAAAGGTTAATAATAAATAGTTAATTCTGAGTTCCCTGTTGTTACCTTTTGGGGCTTTTATTTTGAAAAACTAAGTGAATCCCTAGTTTCCTGTTAACATACAATGAGACTTGGGGGCTTTTATTTTGAAAAAAAAGTGTCACTGGGAGCTTCCTGTTAAGAAACAGTCACTCTATGGGGCTTTTATTTTGAAGGGATATGTTGGGGGGAGACATAATTACAGTCTCTGATGTCCACAGGGACAATATTCCATAAGAAAGAGTTATGGCAGGCCTCATTGTGAGCATCCTGTTAAGATACAGTCACTCTATGGGGCTTTTGTTTTGAAGGGATGTGTTGGGGGGAGACATAATTACACTCTCTGATGTCCACAGGGACAATGTTCCATAAGAAAGAGGTATGAAAGGCCTCAGTGTGAGCCTCCTGTTCAGATACAGTCACTCTATGGGGCTTTTATTTTGAAGGGATGTGTTGGGGGGAGACATAATTACACTCTCTGATGTCCACAGGGACAATAGTCCATAAGAAAGAGGTATGGCAGGCCTCATTGTGAGGATCCTGTTAAGATACAATCACTCTATGGGGCTTTTATTTTGAAGGGTTGTGTGTGTGGGGGGGAGTCAGACAGAAACAGACTGTGTCATGTAAAGGGAAATCATTCCATGAGAAGGTGATATGATAGGAAAAGGTCCATTGGCCTGTTGGCTTCTTCTAACTCTGAGGACAGACAGGAGTCCTGTATTCTGAGAGCAGAGAGTCCTGATTGGAGCAGAAGGTTTAAAGAGATCAGGCAGGAAGGAAGGGGCGTGTCCATTAACAGTTTAAAGTCAATACCAATGAAGAGAAGCTAAAACTGGTGTAATATGCCTTTTTCACAGCAGCCATTTTGACATGTCAATGCAGAGTAATCACAGGTGTAATTAATATCACTAATTATGGCCCTTATCTATTGAAGCCTGCTGAAGCTGACTCAGTGAAATGGCTGTGACACAGTAAATAGAGTTTGTGTGTGTGTGTGCGTGTGCGTGTGTCAACCTGCTCTAATAGTTAATCTCCTCCACCTGTGAACCAGCCATCAACGGTTACCAGGGAAACCTTTGATCTTAACTGCTTTGATGTTACTTCTAAAGTTAGACAGAGTTTTAAATGGTATCTATTAGAGAAACAGCCACCGAACAACTCCCTCTGTGACAAAAACCGTGAGTCCTATCGCTTAGATTCTTTAGGAGAGGAGTAAGGACCCTCAGATGAAGAGATGGTGCGAGATTGGTGTGTGTAGTGTCAAAAATGTGGCCTCAGCAGCAGTTTCAAAAACTAGTACCTCTTGCAATCTTCCAAAAAAATTTGACATATTTAACATGGGGCTCAAAGGGAGCTGAAGCTGATCTTACAGTCACTTCCAGGCATTTATCAGAAAATGTGTAAGTCCGACTGATTCCATAACTACATGACTGCGACCAGCACAAGCTTACCAACATTTCTGGGAAGAAATTTTGCATGAAGAGTGAAAATTGTGGAAATGGCAGCGAGTTAGAAATATTTTTTCAGTAAGATTTTAAAGCCTCTCCTCACTCTATCGCTGATGGCCTCACTCTAACGAGCGCAATACACACTAATGTAAAAGTCTGAGAAGAGCACTTTTACCAAGCTCCAAACAAGGTTAAATTTTTCAAAAAGTACAAACGTGATTTAAAAGTTGAATAATAGCCAGAATCTAAGGAAGATGTGAAAGATTTTAGAGTTTGAATGGAGTTTCTAGGTGAAAGTATGAATGAGCAGTGAAGAGTTGAAAACGCTTGAAAGTTTTTTAATTCTGAACATGTCTTCCATTCATTTCAATGCAAAATTTTTGATGAATTATGGTTAATAAATCTTAAAATATGAAAGTTATGAATGAGATTAGTAATAGCGCACATGTCCTAATTTAGGTGCACGTTTTAATGTTTGAATGGAGTTTCTATGTTGAAAAATGTGGAAAGAGTAGCATTGGAAAAAAAGAGGGCGGAAGAAAAATAATAAAAAGAAACGGGTAGAATAACAGAGGTTGTGAATGCTTCCAGCATTCACACCAACTAGAAAAGCAATTTCTGAAGAAATCGCGGTGTGAATGCTGGTTGCTGAAGAGCTGACGCTACGCTGAAATGCCGGCTTGAATGTTGTGAGAAGAAGGTGAAGTAGTAGGAATAGATGGAAAATAGGAAAGGGTTTAATTCTTATGAATATCACTGAAAAGTTGAATAATACCAATGGTGTATGAAAGATGTGGAATATTTTAAGGTTTTTGAATAGCTGACGCTAAACTGCATTGCTGATTTTAATCTGTATGAAGAAGGGGAAGAAGTAGGAAAATAGTTGGAAAAGTGGGAATGGGTTTAATTTAATTTAATTTAATTAATTTGTATGGATATCATTGAAAAGTTGAATAATACCAATAGTGTATAAAAGATGTGGAAGATTTTAAGGTTTTTGAATAGCTGAACCAATACTGCATTGATGGTTTTAATCTGTATGAAGAAGGATATAGAAACAGAAGAATATGAATCAGTAGATAAAAGTTGTAAATGCATGAAAAGCAGCTGAAGCATTATAAATTGTCTGATACTCGATATCACTGTAAATGAGGGCAACCTCAGTGAATTTTCGAGTTTAAATAAAGGTTAATAATAAATAGTTAATTCTGAGTTCCCTATTGTTACCTTTTGGGGCTTTTATTTTGAAAAACTAAGTGAATCCCTAGTTTCCTGTTAACATACGATGAGACTTGGGGGCTTTTATTTTGAAAAAAAAGTCTCACTGGGAGCTTCCTGTTAAGAAACAGTCACTCTATGGGGCTTTTATTTTGAAGGGATATGTTGGGGGGAGACATAATTACACTCTCTGATGTCCACAGGGACAATATTCCATAAGAAAGAGGTATGACAGGCCTCATTGTGAGCATCCTGTTAAGATACAGTCACTCTATGGGGCTTTTATTTTGAAGGGATGTGTTGGGGGGAGACATAATTACAATCTCTGATATCCACAGGGACAATATTCCATAAGAAAGAGGTATGACAGGCCTCATTGTGAGCATCCTGTTAAGATACAGTCAATCTATGGGGCTTTTATTTTGAAGGGATGTGTGGGGGGGAGACATAATTACACTCTCTGATGTCCACAGGGACAATATTCCATAAGAAAGAGGTATGGTAGGCCTCATTGTGAGCATCCTGTTCAGATACAGTCACTCTATGGGGCTTTTATTTTGAAGGGATTTTTTGGGGGGAGACATAATTACACTCTCTGATGTCCACGGGGACAATATTCCATAAGAAAGAGGTATGACAGGCCTCATTGTGAGCATCCTGTTAAGATACAGTCAATCTATGGGGCTTTTATTTTGAAGGGATGTGTGGGGGGGAGACATAATTACACTCTCTGATGTCCACAGGGACAATATTCCATAAGAAAGAGGTATGGCAGGCCTCGTTGTGAGCATCCTGTTAAGATACAGTCACTCTACGGGGCTTTTATTTTGAAGGGATGTGTTGGGGGGGAGACATAATTACACTCTCTGATGTCCACAGGGACAATATTTCATAAGAAAGAGGTATGGTAGGCCACATTGTGAGCATCCTGTTAAGATACAGTCACTCTATGGGGCTTTTATTTTGAAGGGATGTGTTGGGGGGACACATAATTACACTCTATGATGTCCACAGGGACAATATTCCATAAGAAAGAGGTATGACAGGCCTCATTGTGAGCATCCTGTTAAGATACAGTCACTCTATGGGGCTTTTATTTTGAAGGGTTGTGTGTCTGTGTGTGTGTGGGGGGGAGTCAGACAGAAACAGACTGTGTGATGTAAAGGGAAATCATTCCATAAGAAGGTGTTATAATAGGAAAAGGCCCATTGGCCTGTTGGCTTCTTTTAACTCTGAGGACAGACAGGAGTCCTGTATTCTGAGAGCAGAGAGTCCTGATTGGAGCAGAAGGTTTAAAGAGATCAGGCAGGAAGGAAGGGGCGTGTCCATTTAGAGTTTAAAGTCAAAACCAATGAAGAGAAGCTAAAACTTGTGTAATATGCCTTTTTCACAACAGCCATTTTGACATGTGAATGCAGAGTAATCACAGGTGTAATTAATATCACTAATTATGGCCCTGCTGAAGCTGGCTCAGTGAAATGGCTGTGAGACAGTAAATAGAGTTTGTGTGTGTGTGCGTGTGTGTGTGTGTGTGTGTGTGTGCGTGTGTGTGCGTGCGTGCGCGTGTGTGCGTGTGTGTGCGCGTGTGTGTGTGTGTGTGCGTGCGCGTGCCTGCGGTCTGACTGGTCAAACAGACAGTAACTGTATAGGGATACATATAATTTAAACTTGTACAGTTAAAAAGAGCTTAAGAGCAATGCACCAATCAGAGACAGGCAGAGATTGATGGAGATCTAATCAGTCAATCAGAAACACCTGTTTGTGTCTGAAAGTGCTGAGTTATGGTTGGGAATGACTGGTGAAAACACAGAGAAGGTACTACCTGAAAAAGACCCGTCATTTAAAAACTATAAGTGGTATAGCTGAAATCTCCTCAGTTTGAGCACCTCAAGGCTTTGATGAAGATGTAGACGTGTCGTTTGTGTGGATAAAGTTAAAAATGACTGCGAGCTGGCAGTTTCAAAAGTCTCCACAGTTGACTTTTTTTCAAGACTCTGAGATGTGAATTAACATTGCAGTGGATGAGATGAAAAAGGGATAACTCGGTGCTTTGGAGGAAATAAATCCCTAACTGTAACACCTATTGCTTAAATGGGCACATTATCTGAAAGAAGACAAGCATACCTACGTTTTGAGGTATTAATTTTGTATGAAGAGTGAAAATTGTGGAAATGGCAGCGAGTTAGAAATATTTTTTCAGTAAGATTTTAAAGCCTCTCTTCACTCTATCGCTGATTGCCTCACTCTAACGAGCGCAATACACACTAATGTAAAAGTCTGAGAAGAGCACTTTTACCAAGCTCCAAACAAGGTTAAATATTTCAAAAAGTACAAATGTGATTTAAAAGTTGAATAATAGCCAGAATCTAAGAAAGATGTGAACGATTTTAGAGTTTGAATGGAGTTTCTAGGTGAAAGTATGAATGAGCAGTGAAGAGTTGAAAACGCTTGAAAGTTTTTTAATTCTGAACATGTCTTCCATTCATTTCAATGCAAAATTTTTGATGAATTATGGTTAATAAATCTTAAAATATGAAAGTTATGAATGAGATTAGTAATACCGCACGTCCTAATTCAGCTGCACGTTTTAATGTTTGAATGGGATTTCTATGTTGAAAAATGTGGAAGCAGTAGCATTGGAAAAAAAGAGGGCGGAAGAAAAATAATAATAAAAATAAACGGGTAGAATAACATATGTTGTGAATGCTTCCAGCATTCACACCAACTAGGAAAGCAATTTCTGAAGAAATCGCGGTGTGAATGCCGGTTGCTGAAGAGCTGACGCTACGCTGTCATGCCGGCTTGACTGTTGTGAGAAGAAGGTGAAGTAGTAGGAATAGATGGAAAATAGGGAAGGGTTTAATTCTTATGAATATCACTGAAACGTTGAATAATACCAATAGTGTATGAAGGATGTGGAATATTTTAAGGTTTTTGAATAGCTGACGCTAAACTGCATTGCTGATTTTAATCTGTATGAAGAAGCGGAAGAAGTAGGAAAATAGTTGGAAAAGTGGGAATGGGTTTAATTTAATTTAATTTAATTAATTTGTATGAATATCATTGAAAAGTTGAATAATACCAATAGTGTATAAAAGATGTGGAATATTTTAAGGTTTTTGAATAGCTGACGCTAAACTGCATTGCTGATTTTAATCTGTATGAAGAAGCGGAAGAAGTAGGAAAATAGTTGGAAAAGTGGGAATGGGTTTAATTTAATTTAATTTAATTAATTTGTATGAATATCATTGAAAAGTTGAATAATACCAATAGTGAATAAAAGATGTGGAAGATTTTGAGGTTTTTGAATAGCTGAACCAATACTGCATTGATGGTTTTAATCTGTATGAAGAAGGATATAGAAACAGAAGAATATGAATCAGTAGATAAAAGTTGTAAATGCATGAAAAGCAGCTGAAGCATTACAAATTGTTTGTCACTCGATGTCACTGTAAATGAGGGCAACCTCAATGAATTTTCGAGTTTAAATAAAGGTTAATAATAAATAGTTAATTCTGAGTTCCCTGTTGTTACCTTTTGGGGCTTTTATTTTGAAAAACTAAGTGAATCCCTAGTTTCCTGTTAACATACAATGAGACTTGGGGGCTTTTATTTTGAAAAAAAAGTCTCACTGGGAGCTTCCTGTTAAGAAACAGTCACTCTATGGGGCTTTTATTTTGAAGGGATATGTTGGGGGGAGACATAATTACACTCTCTGATGTCCACAGGGACAATATTCCATAAGAAAGAGGTATGGCAGGCCTCATTGTGAGGATCCTGTTAAGATACAATCACTCTATGGGGCTTTTATTTTGAAGGGTTGTGTGTGTGGGGGGGAGTCAGACAGAAACAGACTGTGTGATGTAAAGGGAAATCATTCCATGAGAAGGTGTTATTATAGGAAAAGGCCCATTGGCCTGTTGGCTTCTTCTAACTCTGAGGACAGACAGGAGTCCTGTATTCTGAGAGCAGAGAGTCCTGATTGGAGCAGAAGGTTTAAAGAGATCAGGCAGGAAGGAAGGTGCGTGTCCATTAACAGTTTAAAGTCAAAACCAATGAAGAGAAGCTAAAACTGGTGTAATATGCCTTTTTCACAGCAGCCATTTTGACATGTCAATGCAGAGTAATCACAGGTGTAATTAATATCACTAATTATGGCCCTTATCTATTGAAGCCTGCTGAAGCTGGCTCAGTGAAATGGCTGTGACACAGTAAATAGAGTTTGTGTGTGTGTGTGTGTGTGTGTGTTTGTGTGTGTGTGTGTGTCAACCTGCTCTATTAGATAATCTCCTCCACCTGTGAACCAGCACTCAACGGTTACCAGGGAAACCTTTGATCTTAACTGCTTTGATGTTACTTCTAAAGTTAGACAGAGTTTTAAATGGTATCTATTAGAGAAACAGCCACCGAACAACTCCCTCTGTGACAAAAACCGTGAGTCCTATCGCTTAGATTCTTTAGGAGAGGAGTAAGGACCCTCAGATGAAGAGATGGTGCGAGATTGGTGTATGTAGTGTCAAAAATGTGGCCTCAGCAGCAGTTTCAAAAACTAGTACCTCTTGCAATCTTCCAAAAAAATTTGACATATTTAACATGGGGCTCAAAGCAGGCTGAAGGTGATCTTACAGTCACTTCCAGGCATTTATCAGAAAATGTGTAAGTCCGACTGATTCCATAACTACATGACTGCGACCAGCACAAGCTTACCAACATTTCTGGGGAGAAATTTTGCATGAAGAGTGAAAATTGTGGAAATGGCAGCGAGTTAGAAATATTTTTTCAGTAAGATTTTAAAGCCTCTCCTCACTCTATCGCTGATGGCCTCACTCTAGGGAGCGCAATACACACTAATGTAAAAGTCTGAGAAGAGCACTTTTACCAAGCTCCAAACAAGGTTAAATATTTCAAAAAGTACTAATGTGATTTAAAAGTTGAATAATAGCCAGAATCTAAGGAAGATGTGAAAGATTTTAGAGTTGGAATGGAGTTTCTAGGTGAAAGTATGAATGAGCAGTGAAGAGTTGAAAACGCTTGAAAGTTTTTAAATTCTGAACATGTCTTCCATTCATTTCAATGCAAAATTTTTGATGAATTATGGTTAATAAATCTTAAAATATGAAAGTTATGAATGAGATTAGTAATAGCGCACATGTCCTAATTTAGCTGCACGTTTTAATGTTTGAATGGAGTTTCTATGTTGAAAAATGTGGAAGCAGTAGCATTGGAAAAAAGAGGGCGGAAGAAAAATAATAACTAGAAAAGCAATTTCTGAAGAAATCGCGGTGTGAATGCCGGTTGCTGAAGAGCTGACGCTACGCTGAAATGCCGGCTTGAATGTTGTGAGAAGAAGGTGAAGTAGTAGGAATAGATGGAAAATAGGAAAGGGTTTAATTCTTATGAATATCACTAAAAAGTTGAATAATACCAATAGTGTATGAAAGATGTGGAATATTTTAAGGTTTTTGAATAGCTGACGCTAAACTGCATTGCTGATTTTAATCTGTATGAAGAAGGGGAAGAAGTAGGAAAATAGTTGGAAAATGGGAATGAGTTTAATTTCTATGAATATCATTGAAAAGTTGAATAATACCAATAGTCTATAAAAGATGTGGAATATTTTAAGGTTTTTGAATAGCTGACGCTAAACTGCATTGCTGATTTTAATATGTATGAAGAAGGGGAAGAAGTAGGAAAATAGTTGGAAAAGTGGGAATGGGTTTAATTTAATTTAATTTAATTAATTTGTATGAATATCATTGAAAAGTTGAATAATACCAATAGTGTATAAAAGATGTGGACTATTTTAAGGTTTTTGAATAGCTGAACCAATACTGCATTGATGGTTTTAATCTGTATGAAGAAGGATATAGAAACAGAAGAATATGAATCAGTAGATAAAAGTTGTAAATGCATGAAAAGCAGCTGAAGCATTATAAATTGTCTGATACTCGATATCACTGTAAATGAGGGCAACCTCAGTGAATTTTCGAGTTTAAATAAAGGTTAATAATAAATAGTTAATTCTGAGTTCCCTATTGTTACCTTTTGGGGCTTTTATTTTGAAAAACTAAGTGAATCCCTAGTTTCCTGTTAACATACAATGAGACTTGGGGGCTTTTATTTTGTAAAACAAGTCTCACTGGGAGCTTCCTGTTAAGAAACAGTCACTCTATGGGGCTTTTATTTTGAAGGGATATGTTGGAGGAGACATAATTACACTCTCTGATGTCCACAGGGACAATATTCCACAAGAAAGAGTTATGGCAGGCCTCATTGTGAGCATCCTGTTAAGATACAGTCACTCTATGGGGCTTTTATTTTGAAGGGATGTGTTGGGGGGAGACATAATTAATCTCTCTGATGTCCACAGGGACAATATTCCATAAGAAAGAGGTATGAAAGGCCTCATTGTGAGCCTCCTGTTCAGATACAGTCACTCTATGGGGCTTTTATTTTGAAGGGATGTGTTGGGGGGAGACATAATTACACTCTCTGATGTCCACAGGGACAATAGTCCATAAGAAAGAGGTATGGCAGGCCTCATTGTGAGGATCCTGTTAAGATACAGTCACTCTATGGGGCTTTTATTTTGAAGGGTTGTGTGTGTGGGGGGGAGTCAGACAGAAACAGACTGTGTGATGTAAAGGGAAATCATTCCATAAGAAGGTGTTATGATAGGAAAAGGCCCATTGGCCTGTTGGCTTCTTTTAACTCTGAGGACACACAGGAGTCCTGTATTCTGAGAGCAGAGAGTCCTGATTGGAGCAGAAGGTTTAAAGAGATCAGGTAGGAAGGAAGGGGCGTGTCCATTTACAGTTTAAAGTCAAAACCAATGAAGAGAAGCTAAAACTGGTGTAATATGCTTTTTTCACAGCAGCCATTTTGACATGTCAATGCAGAGTAATCACAGGTGTAATTAATATCACTAATTATGGCCCTGATATATTGAAGCCCGGCTGAAGCTGACTCAGTGAAATGGCTGTGACACAGTAAATAGAGGTTGTATGTGCGTGCGTGTGTGTGTGTGTGTGCGTGTGTGTGTGTGCGTGTGTGTGTGCGTGTGTGTGCGTGCGTGCGTGCGTGCGATTGTGCGTGTGTGCGTGCGTGTGCATGTGTGTGTGTGTGTGTGTGTGTGTGTGTGTTTGCGTATGTGTGTGTGTGTGTATGTGTGTGCGTGTGTGTGCGTGTGTGTGTGCGTGTGTGCGTGCGTGTGTGTGTGCGTGCGTGTGTGTGCGTGCGTGCGTGCGATTGTACGTGTGTGCGTGCGTGTGTTTGTGTGTGTGTGTGTGTATGTGTGTGCGTCGGCCTGCCCTGCTAAATTAATCTCATTCACCTGTAACCCGCAATCAACGGTTACCAGGGAAATCTTTGATCTTAACTGCTGTGATGTGTTGAATGATCTCCAGTTAGACAGTTTTTCATGGACTCAACGAGAGAAACAGCTATCGAACAACTCCCTCTGTGACAAAAACCATAAGTCCTATCGCTTAGATTCTTTAGGAGAGGAGTAAGGACTCTCAGATGAAGAGATGGTGCGAGATTGGTGTGTGTAGTGTCAAAAATGTGGCCTCAGCAGCAGTTTCTAAAACTAGTGACGTCTGCTGTCTTCCAAAAAAAATTGAGAAAATTAACATTGGGCTCAATGGCAGCTGAAGCTGCCCTTCAAGTCACTTTCAGGCATTTATCGGAAAATGTGTAAGTCCGACTGACTCCATAACTACATGACTGCGACCAGGACAAGCTTACCAACATTTCTGGGAAGAAATTTTGTATGAAGAGTGAAAATTGTGGAAATGGCAGCGAGTTAGAAATATTTTTTCAGTAAGATTTTAAAGCCTCTCCTCACTCTAGCGCTGATGGCCTCACTCTAGGGAGCGCAATACACACTAATGTAAAAGTCTGAGAAGGGCACTTTTACCAAGCTCCAAACAAGGTTAAATATTTCAAAAAGTACAAATGTGATTTAAAAGTTGAATAACAACCAGAATCTAAGGAAGATGTGAAAGATTTTAGAGTTTGAATGGAGTTTCTAGGTGAAAGTATGAATGAGCAGTGAAGAGTTGAAAACGCTTGAAAGTTTTTTAATTCTGAACATGTCTTCCATTCATTTCAATGCAAAATTTTTGATGAATTATGGTTAATAAATCTTAAAATATGAAAGTTATGAATGAGATTAGTAATAGCGCACATGTCCTAATTTAGCTGCACGTTTTAATGTTTGAATGGGGTTTCTATGTTGAAAAATGTGGAAGCAGTAGCATTGGAAAAAAAGAGGTCGGAAGAAAAATAATAAAAAGAAACGGGCAGAATAACAGAGGTTGTGAATGCTTCCAGCATTCACACCAACTAGAAAAGCAATTTCTGAAGAAATCGCGGTGTGAATGCTGGTTGCTGAAGAGCTGACGCTACGCTGAAATGCCGGCTTGAATGTTGTGAGAAGAAGGTGAAGTAGTAGGAATAGATGGAAAATAGGAAAGGGTTTAATTCTTATGAATATCACTGAAAAGTTGAATAATACCAATGGTGTATGAAAGATGTGGAATATTTTAAGGTTTTTGAATAGCTGACGCTAAACTGCATTGCTGATTTTAATCTGTATGAAGAAGGGGAAGAAGTAGGAAAATAGTTGGAAAAGTGGGAATGGGTTTAATTTAATTTAATTTAATTAATTTGTATGGATATCATTGAAAAGTTGAATAATACCAATAGTGTATAAAAGATGTGGAAGATTTTAAGGTTTTTGAATAGCTGAACCAATACTGCATTGATGGTTTTAATCTGTATGAAGAAGGATATAGAAACAGAAGAATATGAATCAGTAGATAAAAGTTGTAAATGCATGAAAAGCAGCTGAAGCATTACAAATTGTTTGTCACTCGATGTCACTGTAAATGAGGGCAACCTCAGTGAATTTTCGAGTTTAAATAAAGGTTAATAATAAATAGTTAATTCTGAATTCCCTGTTGTTACCTTTTGGGGCTTTTATTTTGAAAAACTAAGTGAATCCCTAGTTTCCTGTTAACATACAATGAGACTTGGGGGCTTTTATTTTGAAAAAAAAGTCTCACTGGGAGCTTCCTGTTAAGAAACAGTCACTCTATGGGGCTTTTATTTTGAAGGGATATGTTGGGGGGAGACATAATTACACTCTCTGATGTCCACAGGGACAATATTCCATAAGAAAGAGGTATGAAAGGCCTCATTGTGAGCCTCCTGTTAGGATACAGTCACTCTATGGGGCTTTTATTTTGAAGGGATTTGTTGGGGGGACACATAATTACACTCTCTGATGTCCACAGGGACAATATTCCATAAGAAAGAGGTATGGCAGGCCTCATTGTGAGCATCCTGTTAAGATACAGTCACTCTATGGGGCTTTTATTTTGAAGGGATGTGTGGGGGGGAGACATAATTACACTCTCTGATGTCCACAGGGACAATATTCCATAAGAAAGAGGTATGGCAGGCCTCGTTGTGAGCATCCTGTTAAGATACAGTCACTCTACGGGGCTTTTATTTTGAAGGGATGTGTTGGGGGGGAGACATAATTACACTCTCTGATGTCCACAGGGACAATATTTCATAAGAAAGAGGTATGGTAGGCCACATTGTGAGCATCCTGTTAAGATACAGTCACTCTATGGGGCTTTTATTTTGAAGGGATGTGTTGGGGGGACACATAATTACACTCTATGATGTCCACAGGGACAATATTCCATAAGAAAGAGGTATGACAGGCCTCATTGTGAGCATCCTGTTAAGATACAGTCACTCTATGGGGCTTTTATTTTGAAGGGTTGTGTGTCTGTGTGTGTGTGGGGGGGAGTCAGACAGAAACAGACTGTGTGATGTAAAGGGAAATCATTCCATAAGAAGGTGTTATAATAGGAAAAGGCCCATTGGCCTGTTGGCTTCTTTTAACTCTGAGGACAGACAGGAGTCCTGTATTCTGAGAGCAGAGAGTCCTGATTGGAGCAGAAGGTTTAAAGAGATCAGGCAGGAAGGAAGGGGCGTGTCCATTTAGAGTTTAAAGTCAAAACCAATGAAGAGAAGCTAAAACTTGTGTAATATGCCTTTTTCACAACAGCCATTTTGACATGTGAATGCAGAGTAATCACAGGTGTAATTAATATCACTAATTATGGCCCTGATCTATTGAAGCCTGCTGAAGCTGGCTCAATGAAATGGCTGCGACACAGTAAATAGAGTTTGTGTGTGTGTGTGCGTGTGCGTGTGTCAGCCTACTCTATTGGTTAATCTCGTCCAGCTGAGAACCAGCAATCAACGGTTACCAGGGTAACCTTTGATCTTAACTGCTTTGATGTTACTTCTAAAGTTAGACAGAGTTTTAAATGGTATCTATTAGAGAAACAGCTTTCGAACAACTCCATCTGTGACAAAAAACGTGAGTCCTATCGCTTAGATTCTTTAGGAGAGGAGTAAGGACCCTCAGATGAAGAGATGGTGCGAGATTGGTGTGTGTAGTTTCAAAAATGTGGCCTCAGCAGCAGTTTCAAAAACTAGTACCTCTTGCAATCTTCCAAAAAAATTTGACATATTTAACATGGGGCTCAAAGGGAGCTGAAGTTGATCTTACAGTCACTTCCAGGCATTTATCAGAAAATGTGTAAGTCCGACTGATTCCATAACTACATGACTGCGACCAGCACAAGCTTACCAACATTTCTGGGAAGAAATTTTGCATGAAGAGTGAAAATTGTGGAAATGGCAGCGAGTTAGAAATAATTTTTCAGTAAGATTTTAAAGCCTCTCCTCACTCTATCACTGATGGCCTCACTCTAACGAGCGCAATACACACTAATGTAAAAGTCTGAGAGGAGCACTTTTACCAAGGTCCAAACAAGGTTAAATATTTCAAAAAGTACAAATGTGATTTAAAAGTTGAATAATAGCCAGAATCTAAGGAAGATGTGAAAGATTTTAGAGTTTGAATGGAGTTTCTAGGTGAAAGTATGAATGAGCAGTGAAGAGTTGAAAACGCTTGAAAGTTTTTTAATTCTGAACATGTCTTCCATTCATTTCAATGCAAAATTTTTGATGAATTATGGTTAATAAATCTTAAAATATGAAAGTTATGAATGAGATTAGTAATAGCGCACATGTCCTAATTTAGCTGCACGTTTTAATGTTTGAATGGAGTTTCTATGTTGAAAAATGTGGAAGGAGTAGCGTTGGAAAAAAACCTTACGGAAGAAAAATAAAAATAAAGAATGTAGAATAACATAGGTTGTGAATGCTTCCAGCATTCACACCAACTAGAAAAGCAATTTCTGAAGAAATCGCGGTGTGAATGCTGGTTGCTGAAGAGCTGACGCTACGCTGAAATGCTGGCTTGAATGTTGTGAGAAGAAGGTGAAGTAGTAGGAATAGATGGCAAATAGGAAAGGGTTTAATTCTTATGAATATCACTGAAAAGTTGAATAATACCAATAGTGTATGAAAGATGTGGAATATTTTAAGGTTTTTGAATAGCTGACGCTAAACTGCATTGCTGATTTTAATCTTTATGAAGAAGGGGAAGAAGTAGGAAAATAGTTGGAAAATGGGAATGAGTTTAATTTGTATGAATATCATTGAAAAGTTGAATAATACCAATAGTGTATAAAAGATGTGGAAGATTTTAAGGTTTTTGAATAGCTGAACCAATACTGCATTGATGGTTTTAATCTTTATGAAGAAGGATATAGAAACAGAAGAATATGAATCAGTAGATAAAAGTTGTAAATGCATGAAAAGCAGCTGAAGCATTACAAATTGTTTGTCACTCGATGTCACTGTAAATGAGGGCAACCTCAGTGAATTTTCGAGTTTAAATAAAGGTTAATAATTAATAGTTAATTCTGAGTTCCCTGTTGTTACCTTTTGGGGGTTTTATTTTGAAAAACTAAGTGAATCCCTAATTTCCTGTTAACATACAATGAGACTTGGGGGCTTTTATTTTGAAAAAAAAGTCTCACTGGGAGCTTCCTGTTAAGAAACAGTCACTCTATGGGGCTTTTATTTTGAAGGGATATGTTGGGGGGAGACATAATTACACTCTCTGATGTCCACAGGGACAATATTCCATAAGAAAGAGTTATGGCAGGCCTCATTGTGAGCATCCTGTTAAGATACAATCACTCTATGGGGCTTTTATTTTGAAGGGTTGTGTGTGTGGGGGGGATGCAGACAGAAACAGACTGTGTCATGTAAAGGGAAATCATTCCATAAGAAGGTGTTATGATAGGAAAAGGCCCATTGGCCTGTTGGCTTCTTTTAACTCTGAGGACAGACAGGAGTCCTGTATTCTGAGAGCAGAGAGTCCTGATTGGAGCAGAAGGTTTAAAGAGATCAGGCAGGAAGGAAGGTGCGTGTCCATTTACAATTTAAAGTCAAAACCAAGGAGAGAAGCTAAAACTGGAGTAATATGCCTTTTTCACAGCAGCCATTTTGACATGTCAATACAAAGTAATCACAGGTGTAATTAATATCACTAATTATGGCCCTGATATATTGAAGCCCGGCTGAAGCTGGCTCAGTGAAATGGCTGTGACACAGTAAATAGAGGTTGTGTGTGCGTGTGTGTGTGTGTGTGTGTGTATGTGTGCGTGTGTGCGTGCGTGTGTGTGCGTGCGTGCGTGCGTGCGATTGTACGTGTGTGCGTGCGTGTGTTTGTGTGTGTGTGTGTGTATGTGTGTGCGTCGGCCTTTCCTGCTTAGTTAATCTAATTCACCTGTAACCAGCAATCAACGGTTACCAGGGAAACCTTTGAACTTAACTGCTTTGATGTGTTGAATGATCTCCAGTTAGACAGACTCAATGAGAGAAACAGCATCGAACAACTCCCTCTGTGACAAAAACCGTGAGTCCTATCGCTTAGATTCTTTAGGAGAGGAGTAAGGACCCTCAGATGAAGAGATGGTGCGAGATTGGTGTATGTAGTGTCAACAATGTGGTCTCAGCAGCAGTTTCAAAAACTAGTACCTCTTGCAATCTTCCAAAAAAA